>JBAKBP010011622.1:0-71487 GCA_037953745.1 Lithodes maja
CTCTACTTCTATAACCTCTACTTCTATATTATAACCTCTACTTCTATAACCTCTACTTCTATAACCTCTACTTCTATAACCTCTACTTCTATAACCTCTACATCTATAACCTCTACTTCTATATTATAACCTCCCTTTCTATAACCTCTACTTCTATAACCTCTACATCTATAACCTCTACTTCTATAACCTCTACTTCTATAACCTCTACTTCTATAACCTCTACTTCTATAACCTTTTCTTCTATAACTTTTTCTTCTATAACCTCTACTTCTATAACCTCTACTTCTATAACCTCTACTTCTATAACCTCTACTTCTATAACCTCTACTTCTTAAACCTCTACTTCTAGTCTCTACTTGTACAACCTCTTCTTCGATAACCGCTCCTTCTATAACCGCTCCTTCTATAACCGCTCCTTCTATAACCGCTCCTTCTATAACCGCTCCTTCTATAACCGCTCCTTCTATAACCGCTCCTTCTATAACCGCTCCTTCTATAACCGCTCCTTCTATAAACGCTCCTTCTATAACCGCTCCTTCATAACCGCTCCTTCTATAACCGCTCCTTCTATAACCGCTCCTTCTATAACCTCTCCTTCTATAACCTCTCCTTCTATAACCTCTCCTTCTATAACCTCTCCTTCTATAACCTCTCCTTCTATATCCTCTCCTTCTATAACCTCTCCTATAACCTCTCCTTCTATAACCTCTCCTTCTATAACCTCTCCTTCTATAACCTCTCCTATAACCTCTCCTTCTATAACTTCTTCTATAACCTCTCCTTCTATAACCTCTCCTTCTATAACTTCTTCTATAACCTCTCCTTCTATAACCTCTACTTCTATAACCTCTACTTCTATAACCTCTACCTCTATAACCTATTCTTCTATAACCTACAGTATTCTTCTATAACCTTTTCTTCTATAACCTTTTCTTCTATAACCTCTCCTTCTATAACCTCTTCTTCTATAACTTTTTCTTCTATAACCTCTACTTAAATAGCCTCTACTTCTATAGCCTCTACTTCTATAACCTCTACTTCTATAACCTCTACTTCTATAACCTATTCTTCTATAACCTATTCTTCTATAACCTTTTGTTCTATAACCTTTTCTTCTATAACCTCTACTTCTATAACCTCTACTTCTATAACCTCTACTTCTATAACCTCTACTTCTATAACCTATTCTTCTATAACCTATTCTTCTATAACCTTTTCTTCTATAACCTCTCCTTCTATAACCTTTTCTTCTATAACCTCTCCTTCTATAACCTCTACTTCTATAACCTCTACTTCTATAACCTCTACTTCTATAACCTATTCTTCTATAACCTATTCTTCTATAACCTTTTCTTCTATAACCTTTTCTTCTATAACCTCTCCTTCTATAACCTTTTCTTCTATAACCTCTTCTTCTATAACTTTTTCTTCTATAACCTCTACTTAAATAGCCTCTACTTCTATAACCTCTTCTTCTATAACTTTTTCTTCTATAACCTCTACTTCTATAACCTCTACTTCTATAACCTCTTCTTCCATAGCCTATTCTTCTACCTCTCTTCTTTTATACCCTGTTCTTCTAACTCCCTCTTCTTTTATAATATCTACTTCTCTAAATAATACGTCTTTGTCATTCTATAACCTCTACCTCCCGCTCCTTTTATACGTCTTTGTCATTCTATAACCTCTACCTCCCGCTCCTTTTATACGTCTTTGTCATTCTATAACTTCTACCTCCCGCTCCTTTTATACGTCTTTGTCATTCTATAACCTCTACCTCCCGCTCCTTTTATACGTCTTTGTCATTCTATAACCTCTACCTCCCGCTCCTTTTATACGTCTTTGTCATTCTATGACCTCTACCTCCCGCTCCTTTTATACGTCTTTGTCATTCTATAACCTCTACCTCCCGCTCCTTTTATACGTCTTTGTCATTCTATAACCTCTACCTCCCGCTCCTTTTATACGTCTTTGTCATTCTATAACCTCTACCTCCCGCTCCTTTTATACGTCTTTGTCATTCTATAACCTCTACCTCCCGCTCCTTTTATACGTCTTTGTCATTCTATAACCTCTACCTCCCGCTCCTTTTATAACTAATACTTTGTCATTCTATAACCTCTACCTTCTGCTCCATTTATAACTACTACTTTTTTCTCCTAGAATTTGTTCTTGTATTAATTCTACTGGTTTCTCCTTCTATAACCTCTACTTCTTTAAACTCTTCTTCCATAACCTCTACTTCTATATTTTTTTCTTCTTTAAACTCTCCTTCCATAACCTCTTCTTCTTTAAATTCTCCTTCTATAACCTTCCCTTCTATAACCTTCCCTTCTATAACCTTCCCTTCTATAACCTTCCCTTCTATAACCTTCCCTTCTATAACCTTCCCTTCTATAACCTTCCCTTCTATAACCTTCTCTTCTATAACCTTCTCTTCTATAACCTTCCCTTCTATAACCTTCCCTTCTATAACCTTCTCTTCTATAACCTTCTCTTCTATAACCTTCCCTTCTATAACCTTCCCTTCTATAACCTTCCCTTCTATAACCTTCCCTTCTATAACCTTCTCTTCTATAACCTTCTCTTCTATAACCTTCCCTTCTATATCCTTCCCTTCTATAACCTTCCCTTCTATAACCTTCCCTTCTATAACCTTCTCTTCTATAACCTTCTCTTCTATAACCTTCCCTTCTATAACCTTCCCTTCTATAACCTTCTCTTCTATAACCTTCTCTTCTATAACCTTCCCTTCTATAACCTTCCCTTCTATAACCTTCTCTTCTATAACCTTCTCTTCTATAACCTTCCCTTCTATAACCTTCCCTTCTATAACCTTCCCTTCTATAACCTTGCCTTCTATAACCTTCTCTTCTATAACCTTCCCTTCTATAACCTTCTCTTCTATAACCTTCCCTTCTATAACCTTCCCTTCTATAACCTTCCCTTCTATAACCTTCCCTTCTATAACCTTCTCTTCTATAACCTTTACTACTATATCATCGTTTTATAATTTCTACTTCTATAACCTATACTTCTATAACCTATACTTTTATAGCCTATCCTTCTATAACCCCTACTTATATAACCTCTACTTATTTTTCCTTCTATACAATATACTTTTTTTCTCCTTCTATAACCTCTACATTTGTCTACTATTCCTTAACTACGTATCTCCCACTTTCTCACTTTTTTATGTTAATGTAAACACCGAAAAGTTGACACAATAAACAAAAACACCATTTGAGAGGGAACACTTATATAGACAACGTTTCGCAATAAGCACTGAAGAAATAATTCGCAAAAAACGTTTTCAAGTGCTCTTCCTTACATGGTATTTTTTATCCATTCACTTTTATAATACCCTGATCATCGCCTTCATCCCATTTTATGTCTCTTTCCTACTACCTTTCGTTATCAATTATTAACCCTTTTCATTCCACTTCCAACATCAGTCATATGTTGCTTCGTCGAATTAGTTAACTTAACACAACATACACACACACACACACTCTCATTCGCTCTCTCTTTCTTATATCCTACCTTCCGTCTCACTTTCCCTTATAACCTTTCTCTTCCATCTTCTCCCCCACTCTCCCTCTCTCTTAGATGAGCTATAAAAACAATTCCTTTCCTTCCTGTTATAAGTACTATCTTTGTCTTTCTTTTTCTTACTCTCTCTCTCTCTCTCTCTCTCTCTCTCTCTCTCTCTCTCTCTCTCTCTCTCTCTCTCTCTCTCTCTCTCTCTCTCTCTCTCTCTCCCCCCCCCCCCTTGTCCTCCATATGCTCTTAAATGATGTCCTATTTGTCCCCGTCAGCTTTTATTAGCAATATCATTACCGCAGCCAATAGGCCTTAAATTACCCTCTAATATTGGTATTATTACCATACCATATAGGATGACGGGGGGTGGTGGGAAAGAGAGAGAGAGAGAGAGAGAGAGAGAGATTGTGTTAAAAGGATATTCAAACATAACCATTCGTACGAAATATTCAAAACGAAAACAGAATGTATACTGTAATGTAATGTAATGCTTTTTATTTATAGCATGAACAATAATATCAAGGTTTGTTCTTACACTGTTCCATATATAATTACACAGACCATACTGACAAGTTGGCCTTATGCACTACTGATGTGCTGAAAAGAGCAATACAGCACCATGTACTACAACACTGGGAAAAAAAAAAAAAAAAGGAGACGCAACAGATTCTCTCCCCACCCTTCATCCCCTCCTGCAGAAAGTAGAAGAAAGAAGATAGACGAATACCTCTGTGTTTAGAGTTGCATTCTAAATATAGAGGGAAAACTAGTATGGACGAATTATAGCTAGGTATATTTATTTATTTGTATTGTTTTTAGTTTAACCTACACAGTATATACAGTATATACTGTAGAAACCTACACAGTATATACAGTATATACTGTAGAAAAGAAATATCAATCTTGTCTGCTGTTGTCCAAAATTATAGCGGTAGCCTACATTCTACAACGGATTATGAGAGGGAAAGATAGACATATAAATAGTTATATAGTTAGACACAAATAGATAGATAAGCACATAGATGCATAGAAAAACAAAAACAAATACATACAAATTTACTAAGAGTTTGTACATGGTGAAAATAAATGTCAACGAAACGGAAACCAGAGTTTATGGAGAAGAAACTTAAATTATGAACTACCAGAACACGAATGAGAAACATAAGTCAACCAGAATATAAAAAAAGTTAAAAGCCAAGGAAGACGAGGTGAAAAAGGTGAGGGAAAGAAGAGATAAGTGAAATAGAGACAAGAAACGTGGATAAGAAAGGCACAGGAAAGAAAGCGAAGTAGGGCAGGGGACGACACATCAATAAAACAACAGAGAAAGAGCATACGAACAATTGGTGTGAACTGTGAACGAGAGCAGAATAGAAAAGACTTGGAGCAAAAAAAAATAATAATAATAATTAGAAACAAATGAGAAGGGGATGAATATACAATTTATGAGTATTGATAGACGACGAACAGGTTAACACGAAAATAATGATATAATTATAAGGATATATAAACTTATCATCAATGGGATAGAAAATTAAGAGCATATGAAAGAAATAACAAGAAAGCATTGAGGAAGATATCAATATGTTAAGGATATAATACATGGTCGACAGAATGAGTAAGAACTGACAAAACTGTAAACTAAATTATCAAAAAATCACAGTCGGAGGAAGGTTTCCAGGACTTACTTCTTGTAGGGATAACAAATGCCCCTGCTATAGTACAATAGAAGGCTCTTTTTATGCCCACGATACGAATAACGGCCGTATAGACCACCACTAGTACCACACCACAAGGACATACAAGCCCAAGGAGAGAGGACCTGCGCACCCTTCATGCGGGCAGATGCCCCCATACGGCTATACGGGAAACAATGATGATGTAGATAGCTGCGTGGACAATAACAAATTCAGATCAGGCCCTTCTAGATCGCACCAGGTAAGACAGACGATGTCACTCAACCTGGCAAAAATAATTCAGCCAAGTTCGATACTAGCACCTCCAGGTTAGAAGTCTGGAACAATCCCAAGGTATACAAGACTGGGGAAACTACTTCGATACTAGGCATCAGGTCTCAAGACTGGTAGCACCAAGTGTTAATGGTAAACTTCTCCTCAAGGCAAGCGTAAGCTTAATTTTTTGTTTTGTTCTATGTTTCAGCTTCATCTCCCGACATAGGTTAGCAGCCTGTAGATTTAACCGTTCAATACGGTGAAGTTAGGTCTTATTCAACATGAGAAGGGAGATATCGAGACAGTTTAGAGTTTGTAACCGGCTCGTTGTTGTTGTTGCTGTTGTTTCCCAGGCTGTCTGGCCGAGCAGTCCCAAGGTCCCAAGCAAGGCCAAGGCCATAACCGAGCGGCCCCACAAAACCGGCTCGTTCTTGGTCATACCTTTGTAGACCTACGGCACCTGGTTGTCCCCTCATGGCCCGCTGCAACTCTGACTTCTGGAAGTTGCATCACCATTGTCTGTCTATTTCACAATCTCGGACACCTCTCTCAATCGCCACCTGTTGAGCTGTTGACTCACTAGGCACTGCTCCCATAGCATATTTAGGGAATATATGGGAATACAGATATATTGTAATCAGAGAGGGTATATTTATAGCATGTCGGTGAACTTTGAGGTGATGCACTGAAACTAAGTACAGCACAAAATTAATTCCCTCCCAATGATACACACATCTTCTAGAATATGTATATGTAGATTTAAAATTAAATTGTATTCATATATTCCAGTCCGAGAGACTTATGAAGATATTGATCATTGATCTACATCAAAAGTTGTGTTCACCTTCAGTTTTTGCTAAGAAAATGTATTATTGTATTACAGAAAAATATCTAAAGTTAAATTTTAATTTACCAGAAAGAGCCGAAATATCAAATTCAATCTGAGATTACGCAACTGAACAGGAAAATGTATAACTCTAATTTGTGTTGGCTTAATGGAATAAATTCTTTGAAGTCGGCTAACATATGAGGCTAACCTCCCGTACATGTAGTAGTAGAGTAGCAACATTAGGCTTTAATGCTTGGGTGTCTCGTGTTCCAGACCATATTATTATACACTAAACTTTACATATTATTGAAGTTTAGCAGGTACCTCATATTATTCTGTATGACATTATGCAATATAAAATGAGCATACATACACAACCGAAATGAAGATTTCAAACGAATATGTGTAAAGTAAGCTAAGAAGTAATGTGTATCATCATAGTTACTATTAAGCACATAATATTGGCCGTATAATTTTTTATTTTATTAAAGTTAAGGATATACATACATACATACATACATAACATTTTAAGACGGAGTACTCCACACATAAGTGCAGTTTCAGTCTCTTGTCGTAATGGCGGCATTCCAGGCAACCCTGTTAAGGGCTGCTTCACTTGTCAATTTTTGGATTTAAGTTCGGCACGTATAGCCCGATCCCAGGTCTTCCTCGGTCCACCACTTGGTTCAGCTCCCTTCACAATCAAAGACCTGCATCTTTTCACCCAATTTTGTTCATCCATTCTCTCCACATGCCCATACCATCCCAGTCTACTTGTATGCATCTTCTCCCTAATACTCTTTATATCTAAACGTCTCCTCGGCTCATCATTTGTTATTCTATCCTGCAGCTTGGCCCCACACATCCATCTCACCATTCTAATCTCATTACGTTCCATTCTGTTGACATCCTCTACTTCAACGGCACATGTTTCCGAGGCATACATCATTGCACTTCTAACACATAAGGTATACAACTTTCCCTCCAGGGGGAGAGGCATTCTTTTCATGGTCAGAAATGGCAGTAGTTCTCTAAACTTCCCCCAGCCACGTCTAATTCTAGCGACAGTGGCAGCCTCGGTCCCACCACCAACAGAGATGGTATCTCCTAGGTAACAAAACTTGTCCACCAGCTCCAATGACTCATTTCCAAAATTCACAGCCACAGGATCATCATTAAACACAAGCTCGCCCTTGCACACTACACACTCAAATTTCTCAATTTCTGACTTATCCTTCGGCAGGGGTCCTTTTATTCTACTACAGCACTTACTCCCATAGTGCACCCAACATCAACAGATGCTACACCGAATCGAGATAGCGCCCACACCCTTTCCACACACTGCACCGCTCTTTTCCACATTGCCTCGTCTTGATCTATAATGCATAACCTTGTTTTTGTTAATAATGACTCAAACCCTTGCTCACCATGCCCTCTCCATTTCTGAATTTGGCCTCAGCATCTTGCACATTGTCACCTATTAGGACTAAATCGTCTGCATAAAACAGTTCCCACGGGAGCCCGGATCTAAAATCTCTAGATAGTGCCTCCAGGACCATAATAAAGAGGGGGCTTAACACTGAACCCTGATGAACTCTAACACGGACTGTGAACTCCTCACTCAGTACACTTTTCACCCTCACCGCAGTTCGCGAATCCTCATACATCTTCATTATCACACGCACCAACCACTCTTCGACACCAAGTTTCCTCATAGCCTACTGCACAACATCTATAGGCACCCTGTCAAAGGCCTTCTTCAGGTCTACAAACACAAAGTAAAGATCCCTGCCTTTTCCAAACTGCATATCATCAATGGAGATGCTTTGCCTGATCAAACCCTCAAAGACTCTCTCACAGACCTTGTCACAGGCCGTAGCTCGATTGGCCAGCCAGTGTGTTATTGGCAGACGTCAGTGTTGTTGGTGAACGGTGCGGTCTAGCAATCTGTGGCAACTATTCACTACGTCCCTGATTCATCAGGCCACCCACCCTAGCCTTGCTATTCAGCAGGGAGTGTATGGTGGTAAAAAAAAAAAAAAATTGATTTGGTCAAGCATTTTCAGGCCCATATAATTACCTCTATCTAGAGCATCCCCTTTTCCTTTGTATATATTTACTATTACACTTTTGTGCCAATCCTCGGGGATTTTCTCATCTTTAATAATGGTGTTTATCAACTCTGTGACTCAGCTGACACCAGTCTCCCCTGAGGCTTTCATCATCTCAGCGACAATGTCTGAGCACCCTGGAGCTTTACCGTCCTTCATTTTATTGATTGCGTCGCTCACTACAGCTGGTGCTATCAAAGGAGGGGGTCCAGATATTGGTTTTTCGATACTAAGCTGTTCCTTATCCCATTCAAACTCTACATTTAGCAATCGTTCATAGTGTGCATTCCATGCTTCTCTGATTTCATCTTCTGCATACACAATCTTCCCATTATCGTTTCTAACACACTGTTCACCTATAATATCCCAACTGTCATTTTTAACTTGCCTAGCTAGGTTGAAGATCCCATTGGGATTGTCAGTGTTACACTTGTTCGAGGACCAGGTCCTTAATGTCATTTTTAGCATTGTAAATAACTCTTCTGGCAGTTCGTTTAGCTGCCTGGTATTCCTCCTTACTGCCTCCTTTCTTCCATGCTTTGAACGTCCCCTTCTCTCTTTCACAGCATGCTCTACCTTATCGTTCCACCACCAGGTGGTCTTATTCATGGAGTGACCCTTTGTTTTCCCACAGACTGTCAGTGGCAGCGAGAAGGCTATGCTTAAGGAAATTCCATTGACTATTTACATCGCTAGGCCTAGCTTCCTTATTTCTGTTAATTTCTTCCAGTTCACTGCGAAACCTATCCCCAACTTCCTTTTTATTCAGCAGCCACACTCTCCTTTTGGGCATGTATACCTTCTTGCACTTAGGATCTCTGTATAAGCTCATGTCGCACACAAGTAGCTTATGCTGGGGGATACATTCTTCGCCCAGGATGACCTTTACATCCCGAACCAGTTTTCAGCCTTTCCTGTTAACCAAGAAACAATCTAACTGGCTACTGGAGACCCCAGAGTTATGTGACCAGATGGTTCTGTCTTTTTTTGAACTTCGTGTTACACACAACCATGTTGAGTGCAACGCAGGACTCCAGTATATATTCGCCTTCCAGATTCCTTCTTCCGTAACCATTTCCTCCATGTATTCCCTCGTATCCATCTGCAGATGCTCCCACATGACCATTCAGGTCCTCTCCCAGGATTGTTATTTCACTCTCTGAGAGGCCTGAAATAACACTGATGGTGTCATTCCAGAAGTCCTCTTTTATCTCTTTCTGTAGGCCAGCATGTGGGGCATATGCAGATATCACATTCAGCATTCTTCCACCAACTTTCAACTTCAAAATCAACCTTTCACTAACTCTCGTTTTCTGAAGCACACTTTCCGCCCACTCTTCAGCCACCAGAACATACATATATATATATACAGTATGTATTCTTATGTCAAAGGGGATCTAATTTTACATTCTGTTCTATCAAAGGGTTAGATAACCATACATTCGGAATAAGTGAACACTCACAGCTAAAGAGTATGAGAAGTACTGGTATGTATAAAGTATAAAAAAAGGTTCAATAAATAGATAGCTTGGTACATTAACAATTCCAAACTGAGCGAACCTCCCTGTATTCAATATGCCAAAGTCTTCAGCATTAGGGAAGGCGCTTATCCTTCCCTTAGTTGCCTGTATTATCTTTAAGTTTGGCACCCCCATTTTGGTACATCCAGTATATACGCACCCAACTGAAACTAACTCCTACGAGACCATATAAAATATATCCGATACTTCATAATTATACTTCAAAACTTTAAAGTGGGTGTGTGCTTATTATGACGCACAACTGTGCAAAGCATGCTTATATTATTTTTTGAAGTTTTATATTTTCTTAGGTATGTTTAGATTACTGCACTATACAATAAAGCAATATAATTACTTGCATACGCATCTAGCCCAATAATATGCATATACAGCATATTTACGATCATAGCAAGTTCCTCAAAAATATGTAGAGGTTTCCATAATCCCAATTAGTTTAAGTATATTAAAACCGGTGTGTATCTTTAGGGTGGAGACTGGTAAGTGAGAACGTTGTTGGGGAAAGTTATTGAAGAAAATTAGCTTATCCCGCGGTCAACATAAGAGAAAGTATTATAGAGGATATACTGGAAATAGTAGTAAAGAGAATATATTATGTCAGTGATATGATATGGCGTCGCAATGTGTGTGAAAGCGTGAAAAGTAAATGGATGAAGCAAACTCAAATAAAGGATATGAATGCAAGTAAGTTTGTTGGGGAATTGAATTGATAACATTTAGGCACACAAAGCCAAACACTGGGACCTGTAGATCATATCTAGGGCTAAAGTTTGTTAGGGAGAGCACACAAATATGTACCATTTTAAACGCCAAACTTGGAAGACCTTCTATCTATCTATCTATTGCCCGACGCCGTGATCCCCGAAGGGGTGGCCACGAACGAACCGCCCCCATGCACCTCTGTCCCCAGTCAGTCGACGCCCCTCCTCCCAACCAGCACCGCCTTCGTTCATGTAGTTCCTCACTCCATCCTTCCACCTCATATTCGGTCTACCTCTCCCCCTCTGTCCCTCCACCTCGCTCTCGTACACCCTCTTAGTCATTCTCTCGCTTTCCATACGTTCCATATGGCCGAACCATCTCAAGTTGTTCCTTTTCACACTTTCCAGCACATCTACCTCCACACCACACCTCCTTCTTACTTCCTCATTAGTCTGTCTATCCCTCCATGTAACTCCGCACGCACTCCTTAAGTAATTCATTTCCACTGCTCTCACTCTTGGTCTGAGTCTCTCAACCAACGTCCATGCTTCGCTTCCGTAAGTCAGTGTCGGGATTACCACACTGTCATGCAAGGACTTCTTCACTTCCATACTGACCACCCTATTTCTTGTTACTGCTTTTAGCGTTCCTACAACCCTCTTCCCCTGTTGTACCCTCTCCCGCACTTCTTCATCCATAGTCCCATCTTTACTCAAGGGAAGACCTTCATTTACTGGGAAGACCTTCATCCCAGATATTTAAAGCAATTTTTGTCGAAAATTTATAGCATCTGTGGTGAAGCCAATGATTTTAGGTTCTGGTGGTGAATAAATGGAGTTCCGAATGCTAGTGCTTCCTTTTAACAGTCTTCTATTATACCGGTAAGTCTTCTTTCCTTGTTATCTGTTCCCTTTCCTGAGTTTCTTACTGATCTTCCCTAGCTTTTTAAGAGAGTACTGACTGCACATCATGGACAATAAAAGTAGGCAGTATATTCATTAATACCTATAGTTTATTAAAGTAAGATGGGAATGGACATTTTGTATTATTGGTCCCTCAAGAGCAGACCCCTATGGACTAATAATCTAGACTGCAAGAAGCTCTAATACTTGTGTCCGTCTGTATAAATAATGGAAGTACGAAATTAACTATTTAAATATATAATATTGCTAGTACTCAATTGGCTTATGTTGCTCCGGCTAGTCAAACAACCAAGGCCATTGGTGCTTATGGTAATTTTATTTTAATACCAACATTTGTAAGGGAGAAATCTAATTGATCCAATGTGTGTGTGTGTGTGTGTGTATTCACTTGCTTATTCGTCAAGGGGAATCCACGTAATGCGAGCTAAGCTCATTATTATCGCGCCTCCTTAACTGGGAATGTATTGCGTGAAATGCATGTTAAGTGTTTATGTATCGTTGGAATGTCTATGGATGTGTGTAGTCTGTATTTTAGCCAATTGGCGACATCTGGAAACGAAGGCTTTGGGTTAATCTGTACGGTACCATTCTCACTACGTACCAGTCTCACCCGAAGGCTTAGATTGACCAGTAGCTTAGGTTGAACAGTACGATACCCATCTCACCTTGTAACCGGTCACCAACCCCAGATGGGACGTCACAACTTCGTCCACTTATACCAGGTTCCTATTTATACTGCTAGGTGAACTGAGGCTACACCGTTAGGAGACTTGCCCAAATGTCTCTTCCCCGCCCGGGTCTCGAACCCGGGACCTTCTGGTTGTGAGCCAGACGCGCTATCAGTTACGCCACGGGGAGGTGTGTGTGTGTGTGTTTTGCGAAGCGTTAAGGAGACTTCTAGGTGGAACGAGAGAACGCAGCTGCAGGGCTTTGCTTATGTAAAATGCTTATGCAAGTATACAGCTCAAATTAACCACATATAACCAGTTTGAACGAAATATCTAATACTACAATTTCTGGAAAAGAAACCCGGCCAATTACTTTCCAAAAATTGTTGAGAAAAGCCAGGATTATTTCCATGGGAACCATTAGGAGTTAATTATATGATTAAAATAATCAAGCCTCAACAAATATTTTTCCATCAGTATTCATGAATACTGTACCAATGCAGTTTCCAGTCCTGGCAATACTATATATTATTATTATTACTTTTTTTTTTACAAGTGAACAAGCTTAATGGGGCAACTGTGCTAGGCTAATTTTAGTTCACATTGATACATTAAAATATAACTATGCCAGTATATTATACAGTATATATCTAGTAGTTTAAAAGTTTAATTTTGTCTAAAATGTAAAGATATAATAGTTTAAGAAAAAATAAATATTAACATTACATGATTTTAAAGAGATTTATTCTTAACGTTATTTCATACATGCTTAACCGCTATGGAACTTTACAGATTTCCTAGTGCTTTTTGACAATATATAAAGCAAATATCTATCGACAATTTAGATTTTATTAAAAACAAAATATGCATTCCAAAATTATAATTACTAGCCAACAAACCATTTCAGACCTCCGGATTAATTAAGTTCGTAATTTACTGAAACCTTTTTGTACAAGGAGCTCTTACAATTTTATCCTTCCCCATGACAAACTTCAATATAATTATTATGAATATTTTCTTACAATCATCCCTGCATTCCCTATGCACGATGTTTGAGCATTGTTTAAAAAAATGTTCTGTAAATTTTCAATTCAACCCAGTATTCCCAATTCACACCAATAATAAAAAATTTGGGAAGTACAGCTTATTAAATTAATTCCTTCCAAATATAGTTAATAAGCATTGGTCTTTAGATTTCCCTTCAGATTTCAAAACTTAAATTACACTACACTCTAAATCCTTAAGCACATCACCAGTGTGCGTGTCAGTTTAGATATTTAAGAGAGATCTTTCACATATAATTACCATTAACATTCAGTCACGCTCAATAGTAACCTCTCCATATAATTTTCTGCTCGCTATAAGAAAAACATACAAGTTTAACAACGTTAACATTGTATGAATTAACAGTTACTAAATTATCTTTTTAAAAAATAGCCAAGATTGAAAATGTGGATATATTACTTGTGAGCGTAAATGTACATAGTAAGCGAACAATTATTTCTTTTAGTTATAGTGCCCATATTTAACTTTAAAATTAGGATTTACTGTAAATTAAGACCATGAAAAGTTTTACCAACAGACTGAACCACCTACTGTACATTCAATTTAGACTCCTATCCACCATACAAAGAGCCAAACCAACAAGCAGACAAATTCAACAGTATCCAAACCTGGAACAAGAATATAAAATGCAATCTACCCAAATTCAACTTCAAACAAACTCTTATTCAAATTTTGCCAACTAAAACCTGCAATAGACAAACTCAACCTGCAATCTACTCAAAACCATCTCCAAATAACCGCATAATCAACCAGGAGTAGACGCCAAATAAACTAGCAAAATACCCAAAATCAACCTGCAATATACCCAAAATCAATCTGTAATATACTCAAAATAAAGATTCAACAGACCCCGAACCAACTTGCAATAGTCAAAATGTACCTGCTACTGACTTAATCATTCAGTTACAAGTATAAAAAAGTAAAACTGTAAAACACCCAATAATTACACAATCAAAAAAAAAAAAAAAAAAAATCACGATCTGTGGTACTTTGTGCACCAAGTTCCGGGCCAGGCGACGATGGGGTCCTGGGCCAAGTGGTACGCCAGCCAATCTTAAGTGCTAGATAAAAAATATGCACATTAACATGTTGTTAAAGATACTCTATAGCTTATAGTTAACCCATTTCTGTAATGTGTTCATTTATTATTGCTAACACTGTACATTATATAGCTTAGGAAGGTCCTTTATCCATTAAAGGAGTAACATCTAACTTACCCCTTGGATACACACAAACTCTTATATATATACTATAAATTCCTAATATTGGCAAACATTATTTAAAAGACTATCCTAATATATCGATGGCTGTGTAATAGAATAATCTTCCTGGATTAAAGTGAACAATGAAACTGATCCGACCCTATGAACAAGATTTTCATAGTAAGTGGCTGGTCCCATCATACTGGGGTTGAAATGTACTCTACTTCCGTGAATGTTTTATACAATGCAATTGGAGAGAAGGGTTGGGGTCGGGTAAAGAGGGGGAGAGGGTGGGAGAGGGGGTGTATCATGCCTTAGTTTTACTATACTCAACCCACTGAGCCCCAGCTAGTTTATAATAAATGTACCACCAGGGACCGGCTGTTTCTGAAAAAAATAAAAATAAATCCAGAAACAATAGCGAATGGGTTAGGAATGAAGGAAAAACCACAACAAAACTATCAAAAAGGCCAAAAATTGGTCCTACGGAGCCCCCGAAAGTCTATTTTACAAGAGTAAAAAATTTAAGGCAATAACACCCAAAATACCGGTTTTTGCGCGCTCACGCGCACGCGGTTGGACTTTGAGTTTTCAACCATCGGCATGGTTGCGTGGGATACTTACACAGTTCTCATACAAATCTGAGCCCTCTAGGTGCCATAGGACCGGAGTAATTGGGACCTGACCGGTCAAGACGCAACGTATGAGTCGCTGGGGTTTAGCGTTACATACATTGTGGATGCAAACGCTGCGTCGCTGGGGCTCAGTGGGTTAATGTATTCAAAATGTATATATTATGCTTTAAGTTAATTACCCCCATTGAAAGCTTCTTAACAGTTAGTTTTTGGCAAAATAAGAATATAGACGGATGATCTCATTATTATTGTATGATTACATGGCAATTGTGCCGAGTGTCCTTTGACCGTAAAAACATTTGCTTCTAGTTTTTCCTTCTTAGTAGCAAGAAAATTACTCCAATTACTATATGACCAAATTCAAATTTGCATGAAATGGTTAGAACAAAAGCAGTTATAAATACAGTTTGCCCAAACTAGTTAATTTTTGAATGCCGGGAAAGTAGGTGGATGAACAGATCAAAATCTTACCAAGAAGCATTTGAAGGGTTGTTATAATGACCACCTCTAGAACTCCAGTCACCAGTCTAGTCTCCGGCCACATTTACTGTGCACGTCTTCAAACACAATATGGAAAATGCAAGTACTTTACTTTTCCGATAAGTAAAAGGCATTGTAAAAACCGTACCGATTAGGAGTTTTATTTTTTAATAATCCCATTCTTAAAACTAAATAGAAACTAAGCTAAATAATTATTAATAAATTTGATCGATTATGGAAATATATAAATTGACAAGTTGTGAACTTACGAGCGCAGTTTTTAGAGTTTTAAGATCTCAATATATTCCGTGAGATTCAAGTCCATCTTAAAACACTTTTCAAACATTAAACAGAGTTTGAGAAATCTGCCTAATACAAGCTAAAATACAATCTTTAGAAAACTAAAAATAATGAACATTGGATCAGACTTTGGTTTGGTTCTACTTAAAAGATGATTCTTAATACTCAGTAGCTCAATTACAATTTTATAAAATTATTAATTATTACTATTAAAATTCACCTAATCCCACACGACCTGCATCACCCCCACCACCACTACCCACTCTTCCACCTCCACATCCTCACCACCACCACCACTGACTCTTTCAACCACCCCTTGCCTCAACGTTCTCCACTACCTCTGGCCCCATCACGTCACTCCACCACTGACCCCTTCAACCACCCCCTGCCTTCTTTCTCCCTCTCTTTCACCTCTGGCACATTTTACCTCCACTTCACTCCACCACCACTACTGTACATTCACTGCACTACCATACAATATTTATATATCTCGACTACTTATATATTTACCATTACAATAGCCAGCACCTGGGGTTGAAACTCATCGCAAGGTAAAGAGTCATTCAAAATAACAAAACTGACACTCACCGAGATTATCCATGGTGAGGAAAATGTTCACCACACATCCAAGATGAACAGTAGCATCACCATACTCGTCCTTCGAGATCACCAAAACCACCACCACCACCACCCTCATCCCTTGAGATCACTTCACATTTTTAGATCACCATCGTCAGGATATATTCTTCTCCTTTGAGATCACCACTCATCCTTCAAAATCACTTAAATTCAACCGCAGAGCACAAATACAACATTCAACACCCGGGCTCACCCTCGTCATACCCTCAAATCTCATTACCATACCCATAGATATCACCATCCCCCTTGAGGTGAACTCAAATCACCTAGATCACCCATAAGCTCTCCTAACTCCCATAGAACTCTTTATTTCCATGCACATTTAATAAAAAAACAATCATAACACGCCATCGTCAAACATGCTCGTAAACCTGAAAGAAAAAGACCAAGATAGCGCCAACGAACTTGACAATAATCTTGATCCTTGACCTATCTGTAACTCAAAAGGGCCTAGAGCAAACTGGTTGTAAATATCCACACCTATTTCCTGGTGGACTCTTCCCAAATGATAGAAACATCAGCCCCATTGCTTTCATTAATTTAGAGTTATAAGAAGTTTAGGGGTCAGGATTATTGTCCACCAACTCAACCTTAGATGAAATAAATCAAGATGTCCCTGTACTTAATTTTAATTCGCCTGAAATTCCCTCACTTAAGATCCACACCAAACATGTCAAAACTATTTTGCAGAATCTCTCAGTAGATAAGGCTCCTGGTCCAGATGAAATTCCTCCAATAGTACTTAAGAATTGCTCCTTGGTGCTCGCTCCTGTATTGGCAAAATTGTTCCGTCTGTGTACTCATACCTCATGCTTCCCAGTACCCTGGAAAGAAGCAAACATCCATCCAGTTCCTAAAAAAGGTGCCTCTTCAGATCCATCAAACTACAGACCAATAGCTATAACTTCCACTATTGGTAAAGTCTTTGAAATTATATTAAATAATCACATAATTGGGCATCTTGAGAATAATAAATTAATCAGTGATAGGCAATATGGTTTTAGACGATGTCGATCAACTGCAGACATGCTTTGCCTTCTTACGCATCAAATCAACCAAGCTACAGACCAACATGGTGAAACACATACAATAGCACTGGATATATCAAAGGCATTTGATAGAGTCTGGCATCAATCCTTATTGTCGAAGATGTCACACTACGGCCTTGCATCATTAGTTCCACTAATTTCTTCTTATCTTCATAACAGAAAAATATGTGTAATGGTAGATGGCCTTTATTCTCAATTTCACTCAATAAATGCTGGTGTTCCCCAGGGATCAGTTTTGGCCCCAATTCTGTTCCTCATTCATATCAATGATCTCATATCTACCACTCATAATCCAATACATTCCTACGCAGATGACTCAACACTCCACAGTTCCTTCACATTTACCAATTCTTTCACCCAACCCGATCTTATAAATTCAAAAATAAACACTGCAATTTCTCTGAACCAGAACCTTTCTAGAATTAATGGATGGGGACAAAAGAATCTAGTTTCCTTTAATGCACAGAAAACCAAATACATTCAATTTTCTAACCGACAGAATCTCACTGACTCCCATATATTTTTTAATGATGTAAATATTCCCACTTCCCCTAGTATTGACATTCTCGGTGTAACATTAACTACTAACTTGAGCTGGACACATTATGTTAGAAGCATTGCTAAGAATGCCTCTAAAAAACTGGGACTCCTGTACAGAGTTCGAGAATTCTTCACTGACGAGCAGTTGGCTGTGATATATAAAAGTCATGTGCGTTCTCAGATGGATTACTGTTCACCTCTGTGGGGTGGAAGTGGAGTGGTTGCATTGAGGCAGTTGGACAAAATTCAAAATAAAGCTATTAGATTAATCAATAACCCTGCAATCACACAAGGACCTTCCTACATTATCCATACGAAGAAACGTTGCATCCCTTGCATTATTCTACAGATATTTTCACAGCAATTGTTCCGAGGAACTTGCTTCAATTGTGCCGCCTCTCCACATCTTTCCGCGTAGAACTAGGGCAGCTGAGAGCGCCCATGAATTTACACTTTCACCTCCACAATGCAGAACTTCTGCTTATCAGAATTCATTTATCCCCAGAGCTACTACTCTTTGGAATTCACTTCCCTCGAATTGCTTTCCACAAACTTACAATCTACAAATGTTTAAATCCAGTTGTTACAAACATTTTATGAATGGAGGATGCCTTTAGGCACATGGACCTTTTTGTTTTATCTGTGTTTTTCCTTCCTCCGTTCATTGTCTCTTTAAAAAAAACAAAAAAAAAAAGTTCGCTGGCTCTACCTATAGTAACCACACAAATATTTTCACACAGTACCTAGCTAACAATAGATAGACCAGGGGTAGAAAGAGACAGGCAAATCAATAAGTGGGAAAGAAGAAGTGTGTGCGAAGGAGAGAAAGATAGGGGATAGGTTTAACACTCACGATTGAAGGGTTTAGAGTTTTTGCAGTTTTTGAAGGTGATGAATTGCTGATTTGGAGTATCCTCGTTCAGGCAGCTCTAGTAGGCCCCGTTCTCATACAGAGCAGAATATAGGGGTTGTTCCTCTGCGTGCGCAGGTCCCACGGTGACAGGTGGCTGAGGCTTTGCATGACTCACGTTTTAAGACCATTTTTCTCTAAATATTCTCTCCCAATGAACATTTTAAGGCAAGAATAGTTAAACGAACCTTACATTTGACTGCTCTTAATTCAGTTATAAATATATCAATTACATACAAATCACAGGACAAATCGCAATTAATCACCTTTTCCAATAATACGCATATTCGTCATTTTGCCCATCTCCTTTCGATACCCCAACAACCGACAACGCAATACGCAACATCACCAGCACAATGCAATACTGTACATAATACACAGCACAATGCAATACTGTACATAATACACAGCACAATGCAATACTGTACATAATACACAGCACAATGCAATACTGTACATAATACACAGCATCTTAAATCTACAGAGCATGCCCACTGAGAGAGAACAGTAGTTTGAATTATTTACGTTACGATTTTTATGTTTCTAATCTGAACACTTTACAGAAAAATATCTTAATCGTGACATGGTCTTTGCCTCCCTACCTGCAAGGAAGAGAGGATCCAAATTAGTAAACAAATTGGTACATCCATAATATACATATTAACCCCTACAGGATATGATTACCCATTTCTTCATACCATTTTGGCGGTTACTAGATATGCAGTTTAGTAACTATCTCTAGGATTTAGATGGGTATACTTTCAATTATCCCGGACTCAGAATTGCTTCTTAAACGTAAATTTGTTAAAGAGTTTCCTATACCCCCCTATCCCTCATGTCTACCCCCATTAGTTTTGATATTTCACGTTCGCTCCATTGTTTCGTCTTTTAAGACTTTTCGTGTCATAGTTTAAAAAAAAAAAAAAAAATCATGGCGAGCGATAGCAGCCTGTAATTTAGGAGGAACCGGCCATTGGCCGAGATGTTCTTCGGCCGAAACACAAATAAATGTACCGGTATATATATAAAAAAAAAAAAATTTGTTTGTGAAGTTGAGAAAAATATAGCTTAATATTTATCTGGAAAGACGTTTTGCGACCAGGTTGAGCTTACTTTACTTCAAAAGGTTTCACCTAAGTTGAATAGAAAAGTGTAATGGAAATTATACAGTGAACCTACACCGCAAGCTCTGAAGGACATTACAAATTGTGCTTTAGATTAATACTTTCAGAATAAATTTAAACAAAATATCTGCAAATAGATCAGATTGCTAGGTCTATACAACAATAAAATACAATATCAAAGTGGAGTTAGTGACCTACATAGATGTACTTACAATACACTGCACCGCTGCCCTATTCATTGCCAAAGTATTTAAGGGAGCCCACCTTGCTTTTTTTCTTTCTCTCCCTCTTTCTCTGGCTTTTATCAATTCGGCCCCATTCAGCCTACTGTTTTAAGACGTTTACCCGATCCAGGTGTCAATATTTTCCTGGCGAGCGGTAGCGAGCCAGCATACTGTATATATATTTTTGTTTTGACAGCAAGCTAAATTTGTACATTTCTCGATAGAAAAATTTCTCCAGCGAAGCCGGATTTCTCCATACAATGCTGGATCGCTATCGCTTGCCAAGAAGAAATCGACACTTGGATGGGGATATACTTAAAATAGTTGGCTGAATGTGGCCCAATGGATACAAGCCAGGGAAAGAGAGAAAAGGAGAACAAAATATATACAAAAAAAGACTGTGACCCCCCTTAACCAGTGTTTATGTGTGTAGGGAACTATACGTTACGAAATATTTAAACCATTGCAGTGGTTCCAATATTATTACAGTCCGGTTATTTCTTGAATCGTATGGAAAACCTTTACTGTGATTTAGTGTTTTGTTCATGGACCTGCTGCCTATGCTGCTCTTGGGCGGTACATTATGCAAGAGTTAGGTTGGTCAATGGGCAGGTACAGTATTTGGATTGGGTATATAATGTTTAGTGATCCTAGTCTTTAAACCTTCACGAGTGGGGAAATTAGCTACACGAGCAATTATTAAACTCTCGGTAGCTGCTGAGGGCAGATTTAATATCTAAACATATCAAGTTTTATCCCTTTGACGGAGAAGTGGCATTTCTAGATTTCAAATCAATTCTTATTACTAGGAATGCAATGGATCGTTTAGTATAAAGAGACTTATTTAAACCTTCCAAGGTCGTATTGAATATTTAGAATTTAAATCGAATTAAGCAGTCACCATAAACAATCTTAAATAACTTTGGAATACCCAATATATATAATGTACAATATCACTCCTCCAGCTTAACTTAAATATATAAATTGCCACAAGGTTATACCGACGCCACAGATCCCTCTACATATTAGCTTTGGTTTACGAAAGGCCAAGCATATTACTTATTCAGTAGTAATAGTTACCAAAACACTATTTGCGTCTGATTTGCTATGAAGCTATCCCCCTAAAGATTCTGGCTATCACAGCGAGCATTTCCCAAATTGTGGGCCGCAAAAAAGATGGTTTCTATTAATCATTTTGTGGTCCGCACAACCAGTACGGAGGTCCGTACATTGAAGTGAAATGCATGTAATTTTTGTATGTCAATTTTCATTACATTATAGTTAATATGGTTAATATTCACGAAAATATTTGAGAGTCTACCTCTCAGCAGACATGAGGTGGAGCACACATGTGATTGCGTCAGGGCAAAAGCCAACAAAGCCCTGGGGTTCCTGCGAAGGAACCTAAGGAGGCGCAATGCAGACAACGTTTTATCTTTCAAAACTAATTTGACCACATATTGAATACTGCAACATTGTCTGGGATCCACACACTCAACATTAATCAATTAGAAGCCATACAAAATATAGGGCAAGATGTATCAGACGATTACAGACACTACATCGATCGCTTTGCTTAAGACATTAAATTAGACATTTGCAACAAGACAAATAACAGACAAATGCTACATATACAAAATTACAAACAACCTGGTAGACAGACAGACTTATTTACACCCTACAAATATACAATCCAAAAGAAGCAGCCACAACCGAAAATATCACACACACCAGGCAAGCACTGACATTTTTGGGTACACATGTTTGCCCTGCAGCATCCAAGAGTAAAATCACCTTCCATCTCAGAGTTAACAGTCCCACTCTTAGGTTTAAAAGCTAGGATCACCCAACATTTTACTCTTAAAACCCTGGAGAGGTAACGCTCAAAAACGTAATTTTCATGGTATGGTCGTTGTGAATATGCACATCGACTTTGACCTCAAATATCTCCCAAACCAGAAGACGTAGAGACTTAATGAAAATTGCTAAAAATAATATAAGAATCCCCTTAATATTGTGTTAGTAAATGATAGATATTGAACGGTAATTAGTATTTTTAAATAATTTAATACAAAAATAAGTAGAGGTTTTAAGTTAGTCTTACTTAAAAAAATGAAAAAAAATACTAAATTCGTCCTGAGGGTGTTGGGGCTCTGAGGTTGTGGATGGCAATGGTGGGGCTGATTGGTGTATGAAGGACGATCCTGTAGTCCCCATACGTTGAGAGAAGTGCGAAGTTGCAAAATGGGTTAAAATTTCGACCCTCTAAAAAATTTGCCCCATTTTCAAAAAATCGTTTTGATACCCAAATATACTTGAAATCAAACCAAAATCAACATAGTGCTTCCTACATGCTCCTATTATAATACCAAAGTGCAGTACACAAGATCTGAGTAAGATAGATACTACAATAACATATTATATGGAGGTAACTGAAATCATGTCATGAAAAATTCCTTACCCAAAGTATGGCAACATCAGACCCACAGTATGGCAACATCAGACACACTAACCTGCTGAGCTTGTTCCCTCACCATCTGGCTAAGATGCCTATCACTTCCAGATCAATATCTCAAGTCACAATATCACTAGTGTTCACTTTTTGATATAAGTAAATGTCACTACCTATGTAAGGCTGTTGCAAATTTGCAACGGATATATCCTGTTTGAGCCTGTTCTCATGATGCTGGGTGAGCAGCACCTCCACACCCGACTGAGGCCTACAGCACACTGACTGCCTGCAGGCCGATAACTGAGAATATGACCATGTGGGATGTGCAGACTCAAAAAAACTTGTTTTGCGCACCACACCCGTGCAAATAGGCAATGGCGTATCCTCTCCAGGGTTAATCTTAATCCTCATCTTTCCCATTAATCGCACAACCGCCGCATATCATGCTGCTTGTATGCAACTCTCTGCGGGTCCCCTAGCTAAAGTTAAAACTTACTAATATACGCTATATGTAGAATTTTAATAGCAACACATATTAAGGCAGTAAATAGGTTTTTCTATTTATCTTTTACCTGGCAATCATCGCATACCCCGCTGCGGCACCAAAACAAACGCATTCTCCTTTGCGCGCCTTCAAATACAGACAAAGAAACAAAACTAGATCCAAAGCTACACAACAACGTGATTCTCCAAAAAACTCCATTCCCTTCTACAGTGCATAGAATTATGTCCAGGTACCGTTGCCCGCATATGTTCTGTTCCTAGTCGTGTACTCATTTATGAAAGTAAAATTAGTATATGAATACATTGAGAGTGCAGTTTTTAAATTATCAGTTTACCAATCAGGAGTTAACCACTGCTTAACCCTTGTCTAGCGGGTCCTCTGTGGCCGTTTTGGGCCTTTTCAGGCCATTCTGACTGCTATATCAACCATCAGCATGAAAGGAACTGTATTGCGCCGAAAACTAGGCGGAAATCGCTAGACAATGACACCACATACAGCTACGTAGCACTCGTGGAGCACTGACAGTGTTACCTCAAAGATGGAAGTTTAGCTGATTTTGCTACATTGCTCACTTTTAGCGAACTATTGGTCACACTGTCATCCTCCCGCGCGGTGGGGGAACTGGAGTTAGTGTGGGCCAGGAGGCCACAGATGTCGGACGTATGGATCATTACTGTCCCACCCATTTTCACTCGATTTCCACCCTTTTTTCACCCATTTTTTGCCAGTTTTTTTAACTCGACATAAGTCGCGCGCCGCTGGTTAAGGGTTAAGAAACTCGCAATTCAATCATGCGCAATAAATTTCAATGAATAAGATCACAGAGGAACAGAACTTATGTGGGCAACTGTACGTGATAGCTTGGTTTGATCTATTTGCCTCATTTAATGCATAGAAGTACGTTGGTGGTTCATCTTCGTTCAAAATTTAGAAAGCAGCACCAAGAAAGTTCTGTTCTCAGTCCATGCTGACGATTGTCTAGTATACCTTGCGTCCAGAAAAATAAGTTCCGCACTCTGGAATACGGCACGTACTTTCGTTTCAACTTTAATTTTCCGTGAGTTTCTCGTATGTGACGTCACAGGCCCGAAAACGGACCCGCAAAAGACTGACCGTGTGAACTGGGCTTTACTCTTGTTATTAGTTAAAGACCAACCTGATATGGGACCCATAATTTTAATGAGTTATAGGTTGCTCAAAACCCTTAATTCATTACTATGCATCTCATTACCGTCTGAAATGCATTATATGGCCACTATAAAATAACTAAAAAACAAACTCTCCCTATAATTCTTTTTATCAACGGCGGCGAGGAAGGACTTCCGAAAATCACGACTTTACCCGATTCTTTCATCAATTTGGAAAACCTAACTATATCAACCCTTTCGCTGCGGGCGACGTTCTGGAATGTTCTGGCAATTTACAGCAATTTCCAGGCTTTAAAAGCCTGTAAAAAACGTAGAAATCGAGTGTCAGTGGGCGGGAGCGTGAGGGGCCCACCTCCGACCCTCAGAGCAGCCAGAGGCTCACTGAGGTAGACTGTGTCTCGCGCGGATCTCTCACTGCCTCTCACAACAGTGTTGCCGAGCGAGCGAGTGCTAACAAATAGCGGGTTTCCCGCGTTTCTATGGCACCGCTGCGGGTGAACCAGGCCACCTACGAGGCCCGTTCTGGTCTCATGTTGAAGCTATTTTCGCCTAGTTTTCGGCAGAATACAGTTCATTTAATGCAGATGCTTGATTTATCATTCAGGAGTGCCTGAATATACCCTAAATAGCCCAAAACACCCCACAGGAAAAGGGTTGAGACGTCTTGTGCCGCACTATTAGAAACAATGTATTAGGGAAAATAGGGACCTATAGATTCGCCATATATTTCTCATTATAGTCCGCTAGACAACTTTAAAACAAACTATTACACCAAAAAATAACTCCAAAATAATCAGTCCCGACCGTAAAAAAAGCATTCCTTCGACTTTACCTTGTTTTGAACGATGCGGCGGGCGCGATTCACCCAATAAATGGCGCGAGCGTTACTCGCAAAAACGGAATACCAGCAACCTGTTCTTGCCCCCTTACAGATCAACATATGAAGATGACAAGTCAAGGGGGGGTGAGGGGGGCCAGCGCACCCCCCTCAACCCATCATGTATCCAATTTACTCCACAATTTCACTTACCTACTGTAAAAGCGCTATTCACCCAATAAATGGCGCCATTTGAAGACTTATCTTCAGATTAATTTTACTTGAAATAGATAGCCTACATTGAAGTATTAAAAACCTTCACTAAAGCGAGACTCATCCGCCGCGGTTTGAGTTTACCCTCAAAACTCAGTTTTCTGTAGACCCATTTTCTTACGACTCACGATTTCTAAGGTGTTTTTCGCTCTCCCGCAGTAATTTTTAATGATTTTATGTCTTCTACATAATTATTTAGAGCAGCGGGGGTCTGGGGGCAGCAGCCCCCAGGTTAGGTTAATGACAATATTGTCATCAGAGGAGGCGGGTGATTGGTTTGTTTACGTTACACGGCGTCCGCCGAGGTCCCACAATTCGAACATCAGTAGGGCTTCCTGAATATGGTAAGAAAATAATGAAAAAATAGGGGTAGTAGGATATGACTGTAGATTTACCCTCACCTCAACTGAAGAGCAGACTGGCATGGATCACTTCGTTGAACTCGGAACTGAGCCATGACAGCCTTACCGACCCCAGAAGCAACCTGCAAATACGAAACATTTTTTTAGAAGATAATTGGACACTCTAGTCGAAAAATAATTGACCCAAGTTTTCGAAGCTAATCTTGGACCAAACCTAGGCTGCACATTAATAATTTGCGATGGATGCAGATTCCGGGCGTACAGTCGTCATGTTTAAATAGGGCGATCACCGCGGTTAACTTCATCTATTTGACGGCGATTTTTTTCGGTTATTTGCCCCCTACTGGCAATATATATGATGATGACATGTCATGGGGGAGGTGAGGGGGGGAAAATCCCCCCCTCAACATATTATTGTATCCAATGGCATTCAAAATAGACGGGAACATGATTGCAAGCGTCCGACGACGCCGTAATTTTTTCATTTGTCGATCGCCGTGGTTAAGTTCTCGTCTATTTTGACGGCGTTATTTGTCCCCTGCTGGCAATATAAATAAAGTAGACGTGCCGTTTTGCCCAAAATCAAAACGGCATACCCAACTCTGCGATGGGTTACCATCATCACTACTAATACCATCATCAATCACAATCAACATAATCACTACTACTGCCATCATCACTACAACTGCCATCATCACTACAACTGCCACAATCATCACAAGTTCTGTCATCATCACCATTACTATGATCATCATCACTACTACAATTACAATTATCACTACTACTCTCACCATCATCACTGTCCATTGTCACTAGCATCGTAATCACTACTATCATCATTGATACTACAACTATCAACCATCATTACTAATATCATCACCACCATCTTACAATCATCATTACTAATGTTAACATCATCACTACTACTATAACCATCATCATTACTACTGTCACAAATATTACCATAATTTATTCTACTGTCACCATCATCACTACTACTGCCATCATCACCATTACTATGAACTTCATCACCACAACTATCGTCATCATCACTACAAATTTCACCATCCTCACTACTACTCACCATCATCACTAATACTCACACCATCGTCACTACCATCAACACTACTGTCATTATTATCACTACAACTATCATCATTACTTGTCACCATCATCACTACTATTATGACCATCATTACTACTACTGTCACCATCATATCTACTACTGTCATCATCATCACTACTACTGTCATCATCATCACTACTGTCATCATCATCACTACTGTCATCATCATCAATACAACTACATCCATCATCACTACAATTATCACCATTATCACTACTATCACCATACATCCAAATATTACTACCATCACTTCTAATGCCAACTAAACTAACTTAACCTAGCAAATACGTAGGGAGATGTTTTCGCTCCCAGAACGCCATCATTGCTGGGGGGGGGGGGGGGGGGGGGGGGGGGGGGGTTGAACCATACTTTGGACCTAAAAGCATAACTATTGCATAAATTCAAAAAATCTTTTTTGACTGATGTTTGCATTCACGCAACAAATGTCTGTGTGAAATTTGGTGAAAATCCGTCCAACGGTCTAGGAGGAGTTCCGAGACAGACGGACGACGACGACGACAACATAAAATTTTTGTTTTCGTGTGATACCCACTATACGGGGGGGCGATACCAAACTCTGCTTACGCAGAGTTGATGACAGTAGTATCGTATAAATACGGTAGAATATGACTCTTTTGTGATCTCTTATGTCTGATGTCACGATCTCTCCTACAGCACGACGTAGGACGAGTAGATCGTATATTATAAGATTGTAAATAAGTTAAGTTATAAAAGGCCTAATATGCTATTAAGCAATATTGCCATGGTCTTATGTAGTATATATGAATTTATCGTATATTAAATCGTATAGAGCAACCTAAATGCGGTACGATAATTTGGGCTCCTGGCGGTTTGCCAAGGCAGCAAGGTGTGCTTTTCAGGTACGTCAGAGCCTTCACGAACACCAACCAGTTAACATCTAATTTTCCGCCCTCAGTTGATCGTGCTTTTGTGCCTGTAATCACAATACACACACACTCAGCTACACCATCACGACGCTCTCATCGACATCATGACTGACTGATAGATAAGCATACATTATATAATCATGTCCATTCCCATGTAATCATTTATTCTTTCTTTAACTTGACTTGTGTCTTGGGACCGAAGTCTCGTTCCCCATTGTCCACCACCATATTGGGTAAACGTTCTCCCTTGCCTCATTGCCACGTGGAACTATTGGTGAGTTAATTCCTGGCTAATATTAACCCTTATTATAACCTTACCCTATATATACATTTGTTATGTGAGACCTTTGGATATAAATTAGCTTGTTTCAGATTGAATTCAATTTAGATATAGAGTAGTTTTCATTTAGATTGATTTTATTTGATTCATTATAGCTTAGTAATATTTAACTTCCATTGATAGTTTACCACATTGGTGCCCAGACCCGGGAATTAGCTACCAGTAAGGGATTTTAAGGCAATGAACAAGGGGACATATAACAGGATGCAGGAACAACTCTATGATAAACTGGCAAGGCTAGCCAAGCGATGGTTAGAGCCGGAATGCAGGGTCACATCGTTGCGCCTGCCTAAGTCCTGCTTCCCACCCATCATCTTTCCCCAGTAATTTTCTTTTCCGTTTCGGACTTCCTGTGACTATTATGACCTGACCTAACATTTTTTCTTGTTCAATATGATCCATTAGTAGGTATTGCTATTTAGTGTACTATTTTTTCTCCATAACATAGAAGTCCGCCGGTTGGCGTCTCTTAATTAGACTATTATTTGGCCGTTGTTTTTGTAACGTAACATTTAGATACATAGCCTATAGGCTCACATGCAAAATGGATAAAAACGATAAAGAGACACCGTCTAGTGGGGTGCTGATCAAAGCCCCTAAAAATCAAAGGGCGGGACTTCGGGGAGTATTAAATAGGCTAATTGTGGACGTCAACACTTTCATCACTACTGCTGAACTAGAGGAATTGGAGGCTAGATTAGAAAACGTCCAGGCTACCCACGGTCGTATTACGGCTCTGAGTGAGGTGATTGTGGCTGACATGATAGAGGAGGAAGAGATAGTCACAGAGTGTGATAATCGCGCCCTCTATGACGAACCTGTCTTTAGAGCGAAGTACCTATTACAGCGTGCTGTCGCAAGTAAGAAGGGAGGCGATAATGAGGCCCATAGAAGGGCAGACCCAAAACACACTGTACACCTCCCAAAGCTCAATCTTCCTACATTTGGGGGCAAGTTAACCGAGTGGTTAGCCTTTTGGGACGTGTTTCGATCTGCGGTTCATGAATCCTCTTTGGATAATGTCCGCAAGTTTTACTATCTAAAGGGACAAATGGAAGGAGAGGCCTTACAATTAATAGAGGGTTTTGCAGTAGTGGGTGGTAGTTATCTTGAAGCGGTACACTTATTAGAGTCCACATACGGGGATAGAGAGCAGTTGAAAATGGCCCATGTCGTTGCCTTGTTGGGGCTCGCAGAACCACAGTATAAGGTTGATGAGTTGACAAACTTCAGGGCAAATATGGAGTGCCATACTCGATCGCTAGACACCCTAGGGCTTACCACGCAGGAAATGATAGTCATTATCTTGCGGCAGAAGCTTCCTATGGCAATACTTGATAAGGTAAGATCATTTGAACTGGGGGAGTTCAAAACTCAGTTCAGCAAGGAGATCAATAATCTACAGTTGAACAAAGGGAGAATGTATGTGTCGGGAGGGAGTGAGAATGTGGAGAAGAGGGGAACAATAAGCATGACAGTGGGGACTAAAGTAAAGAAAGAGGGTGTGTATAAGAAACCTGCTCAGATTCTATGTAAGCTATGTAACAACAAACATAAATGGAGTTTCTGCATAAAATACCCAACAAATGAGACAAAACTAGCACAGGCGAAAAGATTGAAGCTATGTGTAGGTTGTCTAAGTGGGGAACATGGTAAGCAGGGACAATGTACTGCTACATACTTAAGGCCCTGTCGGCACTGCAAAGGACATCACTTTGATAAGTTGTGTCCTACAGCGGATAAAGTCAAAGACGTCAAAAATGAGGGTACTACAACTGTGACACTAGGTAGCACGCAAGACACCACTATATTGCCCACAATACAGATTCCCATGGAAGGTAATGACGGTAACAAAGTTTGTCGGGTACTTCTAGATCAAGGGTCTCAACGTTCCTTTATAAAGAGGTCCGTACTAGTGGGACTGAAGCACCGAATCGTAGGGGCTGAGACTCTTCGATTACAGGGCTTCACAGGGGTTACTGATAAACAAGACTACGAGATAGCGGAGATTTCATATTTCTATCGTAAAAACCGGTACTTTATGACTTGTATCGTAGTAGACACCCTACCAGAATATGTATCTGTGGGTGTGAAGAAGGTGGAACACGCATTACGTAGCAAAGGGGTTAACTTGTCAGATCCCATGGGAAATCAGAGTGAGGTGCATGTTCTACTTGGTGTAGATCATTATTATGAAGTAGTATACCCTGGATTTAAAAAGATGTGTGGTGTAGTTTTAATCCCCACTAAATTTGGATACTGCATGAGCGGAAAGGTGCATACTACACAGTCAAAGGTCCTGGTCGACACGGTCTCGATATATAGAGTCAATGTAACCGCGGCAGAGGAGTTGGGAAGGGAGGATTCCCAACCTAGTGACCCTAAGATGGCTGCCGAGTTCGACCTGGAACGACTGTGGAGATTGGATCACATAGGCATTAATCCTATGGAGACTGATTATGACTCGGAAGTTGCGCTACAAAGGTTTGACGAGTCTGTGTGCTACTGTGCCTCAGACAAGCAATATAAAGTTAGTTTACCCTGGAAGAACAGTGAGATAAGCCTGCCTACCAACTATGGTTTGGCATTAGGTCGCTTGCGCGCATTGCAGCGGAAATTGTCTAACGAACCGAGCACGCGCCAGGCGTATGTCGATGTATTTCGGAGTTATGAGGATAGGGGCTTTATAGAGAGAGTCGATGTCAGGGAACCGTGTAAGAAGGGTAGGGTTCACTATCTGGCCCATCATGGGGTAAAGAAAGACAGCGTCACCACACCCATACGGGTGGTGTATGACTGCTCTGCCCACCAAGGACAACAACCCAGTCTAAATGACTGCCTGTTGACAGGTCCGTCCATGGTGTCGGACCTGTCCCAACATCTATTGCGGTTTAGGCTGGGGAAGTATGCCTATACCAGTGACATCGAGAAGGCATTCTTGATGGTCAAGCTAAAGGAGGAAGATAGAGATGTTACCCGCTTTCTTTGGTTCGGCGACATTAGCGACTCTGGAAGTCCCATCATAATATACCGTTTTCGGGTTGTACTCTTTGGGGCCACTTGCTCGCAGTTTTTGTTAAATGCCACAATCAGAAAACATCTAGCGGACACTCATGAGGACACAAGTAAACTATCTCGCGGATTATACATTGACAATTTGCAGGGTACTAGCGATAGTCAAAATGATTTGTTATATGCATACTGGCAAGCACGCAGATTGTTTGCGGATGCACATCTATTTCTCCGCGAGTGGGTTACTAATAGTGAAGATCTTCAGAGTTTAATACAGGTGGATGGTACGGCATCTCTTAACCAGGAAAAGTCCAGAAATTTGGGGATGATCTGGCAACCTAAACATGACATACTAACTTTTCAAACAAGGTCTTTTGCTCAGCAGACAGGAGCGCACACCAAAAGAAGTCTGTTGAGCAAAGTTGCGCAATTTTTTGATCCTTTGGGTCTAGCATTACCTGTTACCATAAGGGCTAGGATTCTAATGCAGGAAGTTTGGAGACGTAAGATAGGATGGGATGACAGTTTGCCCGAGGACCTGAATGACCAAGGGACATTGTTGTTGAATGAATATGCCATCCTATGTACTAAACCTATACCTCGTAAAGTGGCGGCGTTCGGTGACGTTACGTTACACACGTTTTGCGATGCTAGCGCCACGGCATATGGGGTAGCCATATATGTTGTTACTTCATTTGGGGCACATTTAGTTACAGCCCGGGCCAAGGTAGCCCCGGTTAAAAAGGTAACTATCCCTAAAATGGAATTGACTGCCATGCTGCTATTAGCACGTCTGGTGCAACATGTACGCGCAGCATACGAGAGCGAATTTAATATTGAAATCGTTCATGTATGGTGCGATAGTCAGGTCGCACTTGTTACGACCGGGCACTCGGGTACACTAGGGCTCTTACACAGGACTCGAGTATGGCTCGCTGCCACAACGGAAACACACGATCCCAACCCCAGAGTACTGCCAGCCGAACAAAAAACGCCACTACCCTCCAGAGTTCTATCTGCTATAACGGGGTATACAAGAACTCGGTACTAGCGTTTCACACAACAGACTAATAGCAAGACGGGAGTTATCTAGTCTGGTCAACAATCAAACAAAGAAGAAAGTACTACAACACTAAAGAATAGTGTTGGCCGAAGCCGAAGTAATCCACCCTTGAACTAAGAACTTAAGAAGTCCTCCACCCTCTACTTCGGATCGGCACTATTACGTTACGTTAAACAATAGTCCTCGAGCATCAAGCAAGGAATCTTATGATAAGTTAGATGCTTCTCGAATACTCATAAGAAGTAAGTATCGGATTTTGAACAGCAATTTAATGAATAACTCACTGGTAATTAAAGGCTTTAAATTGACATAAGAAGAATTATAAGAATAAGCAATAGGATATGGCAAACATTAAGAAGAAGTACTCCGACAATGCACTGGCAATAGCCTACTAAGATTGTGCTCGTGGGCCACTAATCTCTGAAGTAGCTAAGCGTGCCACACATGAAATCAATAGTGCTTAAACAATAATATACATAAGGAGAAGCTTCAATACTATGCTGTATCTGCTGGTCGAGCAAAGTCTAGCTGGGATATCTAAGGTTAAGAGACAATGGCTGAGCAAGCGGCTCGTAGCCTAGCGAGGTCCTTAAGACTGTGCGGCCAAATTACGATAATTGACGGGATGCTCTCTTGAGAGATCCAGATCACTAGTATCTGGTTCTCTCCTGGCGATCCTCTCAAAGTCAAGCAAATGAGATAACACAGTGTTGGGTGGCATAGGCAAAAGCCCTCACTCGCAACACAGTGCTAAACTCCCACGGTACACAGTCAGAAAGACCACCTAGGCGTTCCACGTCTCCGTTGCAATTGTACTGGTTCAACCGCAACCTAGTACTCATAGGAAATCACAACTCAGAAACCCTATCCCAGTCTAGCATTGCCTAAACCAGCAGAAAACAGGAACATGAATAATCGCACACAGGGAAATGCATATACGAGTGCAACAAACATCAATCAATCCTATTCTAGTTAACCCTTCCAAAAATAGGCTATCTAACAGGCACTTATCTCGTGAGAACTCAAGCGATAATACTTTGGCTGACTAAATCTGCACCAAAGGGGTCATGGAGGTTAAACAGGGACGAGAAGAGAAGAAGATAGGCTGTTCAGAGAGTAGAGAAAGTTCACATCAGTCGGAAGAATATGGATAGTTGCAAGGGATATGAGAAGTCGCTTTGCCTGATGAGTTCTGAGTAAAGCATGGCGAGACCTCCCTTTTTATACTCGGCCCTCTAGCGGCATATCTCAAACTACTTAAGGACCGCCCACTGGCAATCATGACGTCATATTCTCTCTCAATCTGGGATCGACAAAGAACTTCCCACGCGCTGAGAGGAAGGAAGGGAGGAGGGAGGAGGGAATTAGGCCTATCTGCCCGCGTGGCGCACTCACTGGTCCCCGTTACGTAATATCTCTCTCTCTCTCCTCTCATCATTACATATAAGTCCCACACACAATACTTATAACTAATGATATAAAATAGAACTCGTTGACTCAGATGAAAACAAAATACATATTTATAATACTTATAGTACAACGGCTCACATAAACTAAGTTAGGAAACTCTACACAGACTACAGCCAAAGTTCCTGCCCTGACGATCCTAGCGAGAGTGGGGCCTGACTGGGCGTTCTGTACAGCATGCTCATACTCGACATGCGTCACACCTCCCCCAAGATTTTACTTGCTCAACCCTGAGCTAAAATCTGATATACAGAACCCCATCAAACCCCTCACACCCAGCGACCGCATGGCACTAAAACAACGCTGAGTTTATCACTAAAACACATCTTATAAAAAAAAAATTCACATTTCATAACTCCTCCCAACAATAGTAAAAGACATAATATCATGCTCCCAGAGCGAGCTTACAGCAGCTCAGCCGTTTGATAGTTCGTGGACTACTCAAACACTATAGGCTGTGACAAACTTATACAATTATCTATATAAAAAAGAAAGAGTTTTTATATGATTTTTATATTTTAATATGTTTTTTTCCGGCTGCACTATAAGGGCAGCCTATTTTCTTCTATACCAAACGCTCAACAATCCTGCTTTACGACCCAATACGCTGGGCTACAACCGCGAGCCAACAAGCACCAAGCGCAAAATACTACTCAAACCAAAGCAGGAGGCTACCCGTGTGTCAATCTCTTCGGGATCATACACCTGTGATAGCCTACGACTGATCATCTACCCTCGATAAACAATCCGCAATCACATTGTCACATCCCGCAATATGCCGGATGTCCAGGTTATACTCCTGCAACATCAATGACCACCGGGTCAGTCTCATATTGCGATTGTGAAATTGATTTAGGAATCTCAAAGGGTGATGATCAGTGTAGATAACCACGACTGGGCCATAGGCTGGAACATACACCTCGAAGTGCCTGAGTGACAGCACAATCGCCAGTAATTCCTTTTCTATTGTAGAATAGTTCTTTTGTGCAGCATTGAACTTCTTAGAAAAGAAACTTACTGGGTGTTCCACACCTTCATTGTCTGTCTGTAGCAAGACGGCACCAGCCCCTACACCACTAGCATCTGTTGCCAGCTGAAAAGGCCTGTTAAAGTCTGGGGCCCTGAGTATCGGGTGAGTACACAGCAAATGCTTCACTAAATTAAAAGCCTTTTCACACTCAGGCGCCCACAAAAACTTTTTGTCTTTAGATAACAAATCTGTGAGAGGTGCCAACACCGTGGAGTAACCTTTTATAAAGCGTCTGTAGTAGCCTATCATACCCAAGAATCTCATGATCTGCTTCTTGGTGGTTGGGTGCGGAAATTTATTGATAGCCTGTACCTTGTTCTGAGGGGGGCACACCTGTCCCCTTCCCACTACAAACCCAAGGTACTGCACAGTGGCTTTTACGAAGTCACACTTTGCCAAATTTACTACCAGACTTGCTTCACTAAGTTTCCGGAACAAGGTCTCCAGGTGCTCACAATGGCTCTCAAAGTCGTCATCATAAATGATTACATCGTCCAAGTATACGGTGCAATTTGGAATGTCCTTGACAATTTCATTCATCAGGTTCTGAAACGTTGCTGGTGCATTCTTAAGTCCGTAGGGCATAACATTACACCGGTAAGTACTCCCGTCCACCACAAAACCACATACCTCTTTAGCGCGCTCGGACAAAGGTACTTGCCAGTAACCTTTTACTAAATCAACTTTAGACAAAAACCGAGCATTACCAATTTTATCAACACTATCATCAACCCGAGGAAGAGGATATGGGTTAGTTGGAGTCAAACCGTTTAGCCTACGGAAATCAATACAGAAGCGTACCTTGCCATCTGGTTTAGGCTGCAGTGTTACGGGGGAAGTCCATTTAACGGTACCTTTCTCTATCAACCCTCTACCGAGCATATACTCCAACTCATCCCTCAGAGCGGGTAGTTTTATGGGGGGCACACGGTATGGGATTGACTTAAAGGGTAGATGGTGCCCCACGTCAACATCATGCATAGCCTGAGTAGTGAGGCCTGGATGTTCAGCGAATACAGTGGGGTATAAACCGAGCAACTGACGGATAGCTTCAAATTGCGGCTCAGGCAAATGGGCTATAGCCTCGTCAGCCCTTAGGCTCGAGTTCCCCGCCCACTGATCCGCTGAAACATGGTGATCCCAGCTATCCTCCTCTGAAGCTTGACTGTCCCCCTCTCCTTCTCCACCACGGCCGCAACAAGCCAACACAGGGACAGTGAGAGGCTCAGAGGGGCGCCTCACATACTCTTTTATCAGGTTCACGTGACATAACTGATTCTTCTTCCTCCTGTCTGGAGTGGCAACAAGGTAATCTAGGTCCGAAATTTTCTCCACAATTTTATAGGGTCCAGTATACTTCGCCGACAAGGGGTTACCCACCAAAGGCAACAAAATCAACACCTCCTGTCCCACAATGAACTCCCGGAGCTTCACTTTGCGATCATACCTGTCCTTCATTAAAGCTTGTGACCCTGTTAAATTCCGACCTGCCATCTCCAGACTCTTAAGCATGCGCTCACGGCTTTCAAACACATACTTCAACAAGGAACAAGGCGGCACAGTTCCTTCCCAAATTTCCCGCAGCATATTAAGGGGGCCCCTGACTCGGTGTCCAAAAATCAGCTCGTTTGGACTAAATCCCAGGCTCTCACCAGGCACTTCCCGAGCAGCAAACAGTACATACGGCAATCCAAGATCCCAATCTCTTCCGTTATCAGCACAATAACACCTGAGCATGCTTTTAAGGGTGGCATGCCACCGCTCAAGCACCCCTTGGCTCTCAGGGTCATACGCTGACGATACCACCGCCCGTATTCCATGCTGTTGCATTGTTTGCTTAAAGAGATTGGAGGTGAAATTGGACCCCTGATCAGACTGAATCTCCTCCGGGTACCCGTACCTTGAAAAGTACCACAACAAGTTACTGACTACCGTCTTAGCCATGCCGTTTTTCATGGGGTATGCATCGGGGTATCTAGTGGCAACATCCATGATGGTTAACAAAAATTTATTACCAGCCTTTGTGGGAGGGAGGGGACCAACCATGTCAACAACAATCTTACTAAAAGGTGGCCCAATTACAGGAATAGGGTGCAACGGAGCTTTAGGAATAACTTGGTTTGGTTTCCCGACCCGTTGACAAATATCACATGAGTTTATCCAGGACTGCACATGAGACTTCATCCCCGGCCACCAAAACAACTTCCCCAAAGCCGCCACCGTTTTTCTTACCCCCAAATGTCCTGCCAGCGGTGTGTCATGCGCCAAACTCAGTAGGCTATCCCTGCACTCCCGCGGCACCATCAACTGGTCCACTACCCCGGACCCCATCTTCCAGCTACGGTTAGGGTCTTGAAAACGCCGATACAGGATGCCATCTAAATAAAAAAAATCTCCCGGCTGTGCATCACCGTCCTCGTCGAGCTCCACAGCTCCATTAGCACACGTTTGGAGCTCAGGGTCCTCCAGCTGCAACCGACGTATATCTGAGGGTGCCAAGCGATCTAACTGCTCCCGGAGCAATGCATGACCCTCCCCGATACTGAGCTGCTCCCTCTGTCTCTCTCGATGTTCATAACGTTGCTGTCGTGGAGACTCGTCATGCCCAGCCTCGTCACTCTCGATGACAGGCCCAGGGGCTACTCCAGAACTAAGTAATGGTGCTAATACTGAATCACCCAGGAGAGCCGCCGAGTCAAAACTCTTAAAACCAACTCCAGCTTTAGCCTCCTCCTGTTGATCGTTCCTCTGCTGGTCTGAAGACGGAGGACTAGGCTGTGACACTTTAGCTGCCCGAGCTCGGGTGACAGCACACGCCATGGGTTGTGCCTGGCACCGCTCGACCCACTCTCGCTCTTCCCTACTCACGTCGGCCGGCTTCTCGGCAACGACTAAGGGTAGAACCTCAGAAGCGGGCATTGCAAAGTCGTTGCCGAGAAGAAGGTCGACGCCCTCCACTGGCAGTTTCTCCACAATCCCAACATCCAATTCACGTGCCACACCATCCACCTCCAACTCCAACCGCACCAGCGGGTATGACCGAGTTGCATTAATACCCTGCACCACCACCACCCGAGCCGCATTTATAGGGTAGCCAGTCAAGTTTTTCATCAAAGTCTGGGAAGCACCTGTATCACGCAAGACCTCTACTCCATGCTTGCGCCCCGCCCACATCACGCAACCCCGTCCTCTATGGTCGCAAAAAACATCCTGAGCAGGGTTCGAGCCTCCCAGGTGCTTCTGCATTGGCTGTGCCTCAGCCTCTGACGAACTGCCCCGGGCAAACTCAGAAGGCTTCAGAGACACACCAATGTTGCAGGCCAAAGACACAGCTGCTGTAGGTGGTTTGCTAGGACAGACTCTTGCAAAGTGCCCCTTTTTATGACATTGATAACACTCTAACTCCCCTTTGGGCTTCCCTTGGTACTGGGAAGGGCCCGGCCCCTTCTTAAATGGGACGGTGCTAGTCTTGTGGTCAGTCTTGGTATCATAACTCTTGTACTTGTTTGCATAAGATATATTACTAACTCGGGGGGGTGGGGCGTCACGCCCCTTGTTACCTGCCTCACTACGCTGGGCAGACCCGCACCCACGAATTAATGATAGCCGGAGGTCAGCCATCTCAGCTGCCTCCTGTAGAGTTTTTGGATTCTTTTCTTTAATAGTTAAAGTCATTTCTGCACCTGTACACTTATAAAACTGCTCGAGCAGAAACAGCTCCGTCAACTGTTCGGCCGTCTCAGCTTTCTCAGAACGTGTCCAGTTTGTAAGTGCATCTTTTAAGTCCCGGGCATGTTCAAGAAAGGTCGCCTCCCTAGTCTTTGTAACACCCCGAAACTTCAATCGATATGTTTCTGGTTGCAACTCGTATGCCCGTAGGACAGCTCTCTTCAATACTGGGTAGTCAATGCAAGACTCTAAAGGCAGTGCATCATAAGCCTTCAGACCCTTACCCGTAAGTCTTGAGGAGACCAGAGCTGCCCACTTCTCTTCAGGCCAATTATGCTCCCTACACTTCTTCTCAAAACGATTAAAAAATTCTGTGACTTCAGTTTCACTAAATGCCGGCACCAACTTGACTAAGTGGGACAAGGACTGTTCTCTCACTTGGCCCTCACGGCCCATCCGAATCCCTGTCGACTCTGCACGAGTCTTATCTAAATCTATTTGAGCACAATATTTCTCTGAGTCGTACCTAAGCTCAGCCTCGTGCCTCCTAACCTCAATCTCATGCCTCCTAGTCTCATTCTCCTGCTTCCTAACCTCAGTCTCATGCCTCCTAGTCTCATTCTCCATTTTAGCAAGCTCGAGTTTAAATATCATCTCAGGAGACAGGCCGGAAGAGGGAGCTGCCACTACTGAAGGAGGGGGGGCAAGAACTGGGGAACCACCATACGCACCGCCCGAGGGCACTCCAATCTTCCAATGCTCATCCCTCTGTGGGAGAGTGCTAACCTCCGGCAACTGAGTGGACGGCACTGTGGGAGTCGAGTGAGAGGGGATCTGGGGAGGAACCCCCCCAAACGCCCTCTCCTCCGAAACCCCATGTCGCCCACGCAACACCCAGGAAATCAGCTCCCCCTTGGACATCCCTCCTACATTGGATAGACCCAAAACCTTGGCTATCAGGTGCAAGCCATAAACATTCACCCCAGTCAGCCTCTCCTCCGTCACATGGTACTGCTTACTCACAAAAAGTCTAGCATCCTCCTCACTAGTTACTAACGGCACCTCCTCACTTAGCATCTCTCGCTCCTCGTCAGTACTAGGGCCCGACATACTGAAGTTCACCAAAAAATTCTCGAGACAAAAGTGTTAAACTCCCTTATGCAAGCACTAATTACTAAATTAACTGGAGTCTCTTAAATGCTCTCCTAATTGCCTTACAAAAAAAAATATTCTTCAATATGTACGCTAAAGTACGAACAAACAAATGTTGTACAATTCTGCAAAAAAATATACTGTTCACAAAATCCTAAGCAAGGTCGCCATTTGTTACGACCGGGCACTCGGGTACACTAGGGCTCTTACACAGGACTCGAGTATGGCTCGCTGCCACAACGGAAACACACGATCCCAACCCCAGAGTACTGCCAGCCGAACAAAAAACGCCACTACCCTCCAGAGTTCTATCTGCTATAACGGGGTATACAAGAACTCGGTACTAGCGTTTCACACAACAGACTAATAACAAGACGGGAGTTATCTAGTCTGGTCAACAATCAAACAAAGAAGAAAGTACTACAACACTAAAGAATAGTGTTGGCCGAAGCCGAAGTAATCCACCCTTGAACTAAGAACTTAAGAAGTCCTCCACCCTCTACTTCGGATCGGCACTATTACGTTACGTTAAACAATAGTCCTCGAGCATCAAGCAAGGAATCTTCTGATAAGTTAGATGCTTCTCGAATACTCATAAGAAGTAAGTATCGGATTTTGAACAGCAATTTAATGAATAACTCACTGGTAATTAAAGGCTTTAAATTGACATAAGAAGAATTATAAGAATAAGCAATAGGATATGGCAAACATTAAGAAGAAGTACTCCGACAATGCACTGGCAATAGCCTACTAAGATTGTGCTCGTGGGCCACTAATCTCTGAAGTAGCTAAGCGTGCCACACATGAAATCAATAATGCTTAAACAATAATATACATAAGGAGAAGCTTCAATACTATACTGTATCTGCTGGTCGAGCAAAGTCTAGCTGGGATATCTAAGGTTAAGAGACAATGGCTGAGCAAGCGGCTCGTAGCCTAGCGAGGTCCTTAAGACTGTGCGGCCAAATTACGGTAATTGACGGGATGCTCTCTTGAGAGATCCAGATCACTAGTATCTGGTTCTCTCCTGGCGATCCTCTCAAAGTCAAGCAAATGAGATAGCACAGTGTTGGGTGGCACAGGCAAAAGCCCTCACTCGCAACACAGTGCTAAACTCCCACGGTACACAATCAAAAAGACCCCCTAGGCTTCCCACGTCTCCGTTGCAATTGTGCTGGTTCAACCAACCTAGCACTCATAGGAAATCACAACTCGAGGAACCCTATCCCAGTCTAGCATTACCTAAACCAGCAGAAAACAGGAACATGAATAATAGTACACAGGGAAATACATATACGAGTGCAACAAACATCAATCAATCCTATTCTAGTTAACCCTTCCAAAATAGGCTATCTAACAGGCACTTATCTCGTGAGAACTCAAGCGATAATACTTTGGCTGACTAAATCTGCACCAAAGGGGTCATGGAGGTTAAACAGGGACGAGAAGAGAAGGAGATAGGCTGTTCAGAGAGTAGAGAAAGTTCACATCAGTCGGAAGAATATGGATAGTTGCAAGGGATATGAGAGGTCGCTTTGCCTGATGAGTTCTGAAGAATTGTGGCGAGGACCTCTCTTTTTATACTCGGCCCTGTAGCGAGCATATCGCCAACACTAAGGACCGCCCACTGGCAATCATGACGTCATATTCTCTCTCAATCTGGGATCGACAAAGAACTTCCCACGCGCTGAAAGGGAGGAAGGGAGGAGGGAATTAGGCCTACCGGCCCGCGTGGCGCACTCACTGACCCCCCGCCACGTAATATCTCTCCTCTCATCATTACATACAAGTCCCACACACAATACTTATATCTAATGATATAAAATAGAACTCGTTGACTTAGAAGAAAACAAAATACATAATGATAATACTTATAGTACAACGGTTCACATAAACTGAGTTAGGAAACTCTACACAGACTACAGCCAAAGTTCCTGCCCTGACGATCCTAGCGAGAGTGGGGCCTGACTGGGCGTTCTGTACAGCATGCTCATACTCGACATGCGTCACAATAAGGATAACCTGTGAGGTGTTAATACATCCTACCTTGAGTCCGCCGGAAAATTAGCTATAGTCACAACTACTCTAACCTTCCGCTGGACTCGCTGAGAAAAAACCTGGGGCTTTTCCGTCTAAGCTGATTGGAACTGCTTACTTATGACCAGTGTCACAGGCCCTATTAGACCGTTAGTGTATGACTATCCGCCGCATGACGTATCTAAACACTTGCACACTTGACTGAGGCGCTGCAGGGTGAGGAAGCCTTTACCGCGTGATAATTGGGGTCAGGGCGAGTTAACTAGGTTGGCCGAGTTCAGAGCTCCCGTAGGAATCCGCATTTCCGCCAGAAGGCCTGTGGTTCAGCTAACCACGCCGGGACATTTGGTTGTTCCCTACCCGTTTTGAAGACGGGTAACCAGGGCCCTGCTGCATGGGGCCGCCGGAGACAAAACAACCAAAATTTCAGAGAGGGGAGGCAAAGCACAGCTCCTCTCTCCGAAACCCTCACATAAATATAGGGACGTCTCCCACACATCCAAATAACATGCAAAGCACACATGTAAAAACACCAGGGGCACACATAGGCTTAAAACTAAACAGAGAATTCAGAATCCTAAATTACCTGCAGCCTACACTGGAGACCCCTAATCAGGCTGGCCACGTGGCTCAACGAGACATCACAGGCAGACGACGCTCCGAAGACCCAGCAACCGCAACCAGATGAGGGAGGACCACGACAGGGTCCCGCAAGCAAATACGAACTCTAGAAGGTGTAGCACCACGTGCGATCACCCTTAGACTAGACTCTAGAGCATCTGCTATAAAACACAATTAATATATGCAAACGCCTCTTAGTGACGGCCTGAAGCATAATCTTGTAGAGTGGTAGCCTGCTAGCTATGAAATCAAAAGCTAAAGGCGCAACACAACATAATAATAACACACGTGGCGCGACGATCCTGGGATACGTAGGCGCCTGTTACAATAGTACCCTAATTTACACACTTCCTGCGGACATACCAATGGGGCAGCCGTTGCTAGCTAATCTAAACCTGTTCACTACAACGCAGGTGTATACAAATGAGCAAGGACTCACTAGAAGCGCTGGAAATGTCGAATGAAGCGAGAGCGACGGCGGCACCCCACTGGCTTGAGTGGCCGCGGAAGTAGGAAGGACTAGGATGGCCGCTATGGGGCCTGGAGTCGGGGATGCAAAACGCAAGAAATCCACATATGGTAAGTCATATGATAACAAATATTAAGTTAAATTTTCTTTTTTATGGAGTTTTTTCTGTAGGGTGCCCGATCATAATGACGATTCCATAAGGGAATTAAGCGTGCACTTATGATGAGTACTCCATGATACTTCCGCGGCGGTAGATTCAAAATGCTGACGCGGGATGTTGAATGGAGACTATTATACTAATAGGCAATATCGTCAATGATGGAGGGCTACTATTAAATATTTGTCTAGGCGAAGTTTGAATGAATCAACGGTGCTGCAGTCTATAACGGTGCTGCAGTCTATAACGTATCGGGGAAGCCCATTCAGAGAGAGAGAGAGAGAGAGAGAGTTACATAGTTATACAGACCACGCAGACCCCTAGGTTCTTACTAAGAAGTCCGGCCTTAAAACTTATTTTCTCTCATATCACTCCAGCTTCTTCACCTCCCCTTGAAAACGTTAAGGGGCTCACCTGATTTTTTAATCTTTCTCTCCTTTTCTCTCTTTCCCTAGCTTGTATCCATTCGGCCCCATTCAGCCAACTGTTTTAAGACGTTTATCACCATCCAGGTGTCGATTTCTTCCTGGCGAGCGATAGCGAGCCATCATTGCATGGAGAAATCCGGCTTCGCCGGAGACATTTTTCTATCGAAAAATGTACAAATTTAGCTTGCTGTCAAAAGAAAAATATACATATACTGGATCGCTACCGCTTGCCAGGAAAATATTGACATCTGGATGGGGGTAAACATCTTAAAACAGTAGGCTGAATGGGGCCGAATGAATACAAGCCAAAGAGAGAGGGAGAGAAAGAGAAAAAAGTGAGGTGGGCTCCCTTAATCGTGTCGCTCTCCACCACTCTCGGTGACAGTTTGTTCCACTCCGTCACCACACTGTATGTGAAGAACTCTTTGGGACATTTAGGTTTGCTTTCTTGGCTTTAACCCAAGGGCTGCGACACTCGTTCCAGAAGGCTTTACTGGGTGAATGTGGCGCTCCTTCTGGTAGATAGCACATACAAACACAAACCTAAATAAATAAAATAAAAATAAACGCCCCATGGCCGGTGAAATGGAAGCAATATGTGATTAGGTGGTATGCCTCCTTATCACCACTTCCTGTCCTCTCCCCTTACATGTGTCTTACCCACCCCCTCCTTCTCCTCCCTCCCCCTTTCTCACTCCACTTCCCTCCTCCACACTTATCCAATAGTTCCCTCCCGCACTGCCTATAAATTGTCTCTCCTGCTTCAAATACGTTTAGTCACCCTCCTGTTCACTCCCCGTACCCCCCTTCTCCCTCATACAGGCACGGGAGACCGCCAGAATGTCAGTGTGCCTCAATCAGGCAAAGGAAGCACATCTACTGTATGTCGTGCTCTCTCCCCCACCCCTCCTGTCACAAATATACGGTTTCAGACTGGATATTTCCTCTTTACACCTATTTTCTGGTTCTGCAATGTTCACATGTTCATTATACAAGAAAAATGTGTGGATATGAAGCAGTAATATTGCCTTATATGGTAAATATAGCAAATTTTGTCCGAATTGCCCATTAACCCCTACGGTCCAGGCATATTTCCGCCATATTAGAGCTCATTCAGGCACTCCTGATTGATTAGGCAAATGTCTGCATGAAATTAAATGTATTCAGCCAAAAACTAGAAGAAAATAGCTTCAAAATTACACCAAAACGAGCTTCATAGCTCGTGGGCTTCACCCGCAGCGCTACCATAGATATTCGCTAAAATTAGCAATTATCGCTAATTTCGCGCTACATTTGCCTTTAGCAGTGCTGTATATCTCGCGAGAGTATGCCTCAGAGTCCTCAGTGCCGTGGCCGGCTGGCTGGAGGAAGGACGTGTGGCCTGTCACGCTCCCGCTCCCCGACACTTGATTCTACAGGCTTTAAGAGGTTTTAAAAGCCTATACATTGCCATGACCTTCTGGAACGTCTCCCGCAGCCAATGGGTTAATGACGCCGCACCAGCGTAATTTAAAAAAAAACAAGTCTGTCACAGCTACCGAGTTAAATTCATTTAATTTTCCTGAGTATCGACTGTATCGACTCTACCAAAGCATTTCATTTTCTTGAAGCACTCAATTAGTTGATCCCTCAGTCTTCTCACTTTAGTGAAAAATTAATACATTTAATTTGTTGACTTTCATAATATAGTTTATTTCTCAATGATTGTATCATCTTAGTTTCTTTATGCTGCACTAACTCGAGTCTCACAATTCCTTTGTCCCTGCACGCCATATACAAGGTGGAGTCTTACCATACTTTTGATTAATGGCTCTATTATGTTTTCAGTTTTATAAATAAATGTTCGTGTTATGAATCCCAATGCTCCGTTTGCCTAGCTTACAGATGCTACGCATTGGTCCGAGGTTTTCAGAGATTAAGGGGAGACTGGCCGTTTGTTTGGTCTATTAATTAATTTATTCATATTTTTTGAGTTTCCTCCCTAGACTTCCATCAAGCTTAGAAAAACACCCCCTTTGTACATTTTTTGGTAGAAAAATGTCCCGGCCAAAGGCCGATTCCTCTTAGAATTGCAGGCTCGCTATCACTCGTCAGGAAAAAATCGACAACTAAATGGCACGAAAGGTCTTAAAATTTACAACGAAATGGGGCGAAAGGTATTAAAATCGCCAAACTAATGGGCCGAACGTCTTATAATATCAAAACTAGTGGGGCTAAACATTAGGGAGAAGCGGGTCCAGAAAAACGGTCTGCCTCCCCTTAATATCCCCAGGTTTTTAACTTACGTCGTGGTTTCAATTTATTGGCCATTCATTTCATATTCGTATCTATTATTTCTGCTACCTAACCGCTGCAACTGGCATATTTCGAACATTGAGGCAATGAGGCTAAACATGAGGGAGAAAGGGATCCAGAAAAATATCCCTCAAGTGGAAATCTCTCTCTTACCAACCTCCGTCCAAGCAACACCCTAAACAATTCTGTATCATCCTTTCATATAGTTAGGTATTTTAGCTTCAGTATTCATCACATCTATCATATAAATTCATATCATTAGTTTTTGATAGCTTAAAACAATAGATTAATGTAAAATATCATGAATTAGCCTATCCTAGTCACTCCTTCTTATCCTTGTCACACCACAGATATCGGTGACCCAAGTAACACAACATGCAACCAGAACACCCAAACAAACAGGAAGCTCTAGCAAACACATCGACAATGAAGTAACAGCAACAACGGCCAAGAACAAGGACATAAAACAACAAATACAGGTAGGGGTGGGAGGGGGGCAAGGGGGAGCCACAACCTGTCCTCATCTCACGCGCTCACACACCATCAGCCGCTCACGGCGCACAGCTGATCACCACACCGCCAGACGTACGATGAACAGTAACAGGAAAATATGTATAGTGTGCGATATTGGATTCAACAAAAGGAGTACAACGTCACAATGTAGTAGTTGTAATGAAACAGTACACGATCGATGTACTTACGTTACTAGCAGAAAAGAAGTGGAATGCGATAAATGTAGGGAAATAGCTATTAACCTCTGAAGTGCGCACGGAGGTAAATGAAAACCTCCCCCTGTGCTGACGTATTTGAGGTTTTTCGTCACTAAAATATTCATTGTACCATTAATAGCATTAATAATTATCCATATGCGCCTATTATGGGTTGATTATAAAGGTATTAACCTGAAACAACAATAAAACGAGTGAAAACAGCGTTTGGATGGTCAAAATCGGAGATATAGCCCGCGAGTTGTATAATCTATGGGTGAGGCAAACTCCTTTCCCGCCAATTTCCCCCAAGGCCACTGAGACACAGTCGATCGATACTCTCTCTCTCTCTCTTGCACTCGATGGCCATCAGTGATGACAACACCCTGCTTGCAACTCGCTAATGTTAGCACGAAAATATACCTCAGAATAAGGGAATAATAGGGAAAATAGGTGATAACTGAGGAATAGGAGGAAAGTGGGGAAGGAGGGGAGGTAGAGGACTGAGATTTTGCATGGCCCAGGGGCCAAAAAAAAAAAAAAAAAAAAAAAAAAAAAAAAAAAAAAAAAAAATTCGATGTAAAAAGTTGATTTTTAGTTTTACTTACTCCAGAGAGTCTTCCCGCAGTCCGCCGGCCGAACTCTAAAGAGTCTTCCCGCAGTTCCCGGGTTAAGGGTCCTAAAATCATTTGTGAAATATGTGAATCACTCATAACAAGAAAACAAAGGAACATAAACTGTGTTAAGTGTAAAACTGTACCTCACATGAAGTGCATCTCTAAGAAGACCAACAGTGAAGAACGGGAATTCCTATGCAACATATGTGCCTTGCATTCATTACCGAATATTAATGTAAATGAACCAATTAGTATTAACAACTCAGAATCCAGCCAGGACACATTCAAAATCAAAGATGAATACAGAGTGTTCACCAACAAAGGGCTCCATCTTATCCACATTAACGCCAGATCAATGTACCATAAATTGTCAGAATTAAACTTGTTAGCTAATAAGGCCAAAGCTTCAATAATTGCAATCACAGAAACCTGGCTGGATTCAAGTATAAACGATGGTGAAATAAACATTCAAGGTTTCAATATGGTTAGGAATGATCGCAATAGGCATGGGGGAGGAGTATGTCTGTATGTAAAAAACAACCTCACACACACAACCAGGACCGACCTCCATGTAGAAAATCACGAAGCTCTGTGGATCGATCTACACCTGCCGAGGACAAGACTCATCACAATTGGGGTATGCTATAGGCCACCAGACGACACACAATTCTTGACCAAATTTGAACGAACGTTGTCATCGCTAGACCCTCGGAATGAATCCATCATACTAGGGGATTTTAACCTGTGTTACAAACAACGAAATGATAGGCTTGTACGAGAATATAGGCATATACTGACAATGCACAATCACAAACAACTCATCACAACCCCCACACGTATCTCTGAGAACACTGCCACAATAATAGACCACATAAACTGTAACAGAGAGGACAAAATATCCCAATCAGGGGTTATACAGACTGGGATAAGTGATCACTTCGTCACATATTGCACACGAAAAACCACAAAAATTACCCTAGAGAATCACAAGATTATCAAAACAAGGTCACTCAGAAACTACAATAAAGAAACATTTCTGGACATTTTATGGAATACAGACTGGTCTCCAGTGTTTGGAAGTACAAACGTTAATGACGCATGGGTTGGCTTCAGAACCATCATCACAAACATTCTAGACGAAATAGCTCCTCTGAAAGACATACGAATTAAAGCAAGGTCAGACCCATGGATCAACAATGACATACTACACCATCTGGAACACAGAGACAATCTGTTAAAAAGGCTAGCGAAACATAGACAGGATCAAGGTCTGAAACATGAGTTCAACAGGGCCAGGAATAAACTAAGTAGGAAAATAAAATCAGCGAAAACTAATTATTTTCACAATAAGGCCGAGGAATATCAGAATAACCCAAAGAAACTATGGAGGCACCTAAAAACAACAGGCTACAGCAACAAGACAAGGGATTCGTCTAACACTAATATTGCTCTCACCATTAATGATCAGATTTGCCACGATAAACGACAAATTTCAACCTACTTCAACTCCTTCTTCATCTCCATAGCAAACACACTTGCACAGAACCTACCTCAACCTCTCAATAAATACACGACAACAACGGCCACCTTTCGAAATTTCTACAGAGATAAAGACATACACCCAAACACATTTGGATTGCAAAATGTTACACCAAAATACACTTTTGACGAGCTGTCTAACCTAAATGTACATAAAAGCACAGGACCAGACAAAATTCCTGCCAAATTTCTACGAGATGGAGCCATTGGTATAGCAGGCCCCCTAACCCACATCATCAACTTGTCAATTAACACCAACACTGTACCTGCTGAACTGAAGGAAGCTATTGTAACCCCTCTATTCAAGAAAGGAAATAAACTAGAAGTTGGTAACTACAGACCAGTTAGCATATTATGTATTGTATCTAAAATCCTTGAAAGAGCGGTATACACCCAAATTGAACACTACCTCAAACAAAATGATCTATTCTATAAGTTTCAATCAGGTTTCAGATGCATGTACTCGACAGACTCCTGTCTCATCCACTTAACGGATCACATTCGTAAAGAAATGTCTAAAGGTAACTACACCGGTATGGTTCTTCTTGATCTACAAAAAGCGTTTGACACAGTAGACCATGATATCCTATGTAATAAACTACAAGCAATGGGCATAGGATCTGTGAAATCTTATCTTAGTGGTAGAACTCAAAGAGTCAAAATTGACGATAATATATCTGATCCTATGCCAATTAACTGTGGGGTCCCGCAGGGAAGCATCCTTGGTCCCTTACTCTTTCTCTGTTATGTGAACGACATGGAACTGAGCGTCTCATGTAAATTATTACTGTATGCAGACGACAGCGTGCTCCTGGTTTCAGGAAAAGACCCAATAAGTATTGCCGCTTCACTTTCCAAAGAACTAGAATCATGTAGTGAATGGCTAGTGGACAATAGACTATCTCTTCACCTGGGCAAGACGGAAGCCATCTTATGTGGAACAAAACGCAAACTGAAAGACATTGTGGGCTTCTCGGTCAACTGTAATGATATTCCTATAACAACAGTGTCACAAGTTAAATATCTCGGACTAAAACTGGACGCGAGTTTGTGAGGTGAAACAATTTTGGAATCTATCCTGAGTAAGTGTAGAGCACGTATAAAATACCTGTATAGACAGGTGGGATGCTTGCCCGCGGCGACCAAAAAGACCCTCTGCCAAGCGCTTGTTCAATGTCATTTTGACTATTCTGTGTCATCCTGGTACTCTGCATCATCTAAATCAGCACAGCACAAACTTCAGGTCACTCAAAATAAAATGGTTAGGTTCATGCTGAACCTAGGACCCAGATCACATGTTGGCCAGGAACAACTTCAGTCACTAGGTATGCTCAATGTCGCTGACAGGGCCAAACAAATCAGGCTCACTAATGCCTTCAAAATTTTCTATGACAGAGCTCCAGAGTACCTAAAGAATGATTTTGTTAAAGCAAATGAGAGGAGTGGACATAATACAAGAAACAGGATGTTTAATTTTAAGGTCCCGAGAATCCAAGGACAGGGTAAGCAAACATTCTTCTTCACCGCCATCAAAGACTGGAACGACCTACCCCAGTCAGTCCGTGAAAAGAGAACACTGTATTCCTTCAGACGTAGCCTGAAGGAACACCTGAACCGGACAGCTGCGAGAAGGGAGCACCAAGCTTATGTCTACTACTAAATGCGACATAAGAGATAGACAAACCAAACTGAAATGATTACTGATGACGGATTACTGATATTTACTATAGGATGTAAGGTATCTTAAAATAACCCCCTAGAAATACTTTCTCTAAAGTATCTATTTCTTTATCCTCCCCATTTTCCCCAGCTAACCTAATCCCACAAGGACCCCAATGGAAATACGCCTAACGGCCTTATTGGGCTATCCTTAGTTGGAATTATGCAAGGCTGGTACATGTCATATTTGTAACAAACTATGTGGTACCAACTCTGTAAATTGCTAACTGAATAAATATTATTATTATTATTATTATTATTATTCCCACTGATGCGCCTTCTCACGATTTTCATCATCGCCGACACCAATAAATTGGCACATTCGTGACATGTCTTAAACCCTCTCATGAAAAAACGTTTGAATCGCAAGCCTCTCAAGGCCTCGCAAGGGCCCTCGCGGGTCGTCGCAAATGTTCGGACTATTCAAAATTTTGGACGAGGACTCACGAGGGTTCGTTGCCCTCGCAAGCATCGTCTAGCATCGCCGAGGGATCTGCGAGGGCTTCTGCGATCATCTGCGACATCGGCGAGACATCGCGGAGGGTTTCGCACAAAAAAAAAATTTGCAACGCTGCATGGATGCTCACCGATGCTCTCAGATGTTTTGAGAACATCGACGATGCCAAAGAGCACCTTCGGCGAGGTGGGTAAAAATAAAATATTAGGCCTATAGTGAACCTGTCAACCCTTTTTTGTATGCACCTCTCTTGGGGGGGTTCACCTGTTTTTTTTTCTCTCTCTCTCCTTTTCTCTCTTTCTCTGGTTTGTATCCATTCATCCCCATTCAGCCAACTGTTTTAAACGTTTATCCCCATCCAAGTATCGATATCTGCCTGGCAAGCAATAGCGAACCAGCATTATATGGAGAAATCTGGCTTTGCCGGAGAAATTTTTCTATTGAAAAATTTACAAATTTAGCTTGCTGTCAACAATTGTTTTTATATACGTTGGCTCGGCTCGCAACCGCTCACCAGGAAAATGTTGAAACCTGGATGGGGGTAAACGTCTTAAAACAGTAGGCTGAACGGGGCCGAACGGATACAAGGCAAAGAGAGAGGGAGAGAAAGAGAGAAAAAAAAACGAGGAGAGAGGGAGAGAAAGAGAAAACAAAAAAAGGCGAGGTGGGCTCAGTTAAGCCGTAACGCAAAAATTGAGCCCACCTCGCTGTTTTTGGTTTATCTTTCTCTCCCTCTCTCCTCGTTTTTTTTTTTTTCTCTTTCTCTCCCTCTCTCTTTGCCTTTTATCCATTCGGCCCCATTCAGCCTACTGTTTTAAGACGTTTACCCCCATCCAGGTTTCAATATTTTCTTTGTGAGCGGTAGCGAGCCAACATATATATTTTTTTGTTTTGAGAGCAAGCTAAATTTGTACATTATTTGATAGAAAAATGTCTCCGGCGAAGCCGGACATTGCCAATCTCCGAATTAAGGGGAGATGGGTCGTTTTTCTGGTCCCCTTTCTTCCTCATGGTTCCCCATTAGTTTTCATATTTTATGACGTTCGGCCCATTAGTTTGGCGATTTTAAGACATTTCACCCCATTTCGTTGTCAATATTAAGACTTTCGTGTCATTTAGGCGTCGAGTTTTTCCTGGCTAGCGATAGCGAGCCTGTACTTTTTGAGGAACCGGCCTTCGGCCAGGATATTTTTCTATCGAAAAATTTACAAATTGATCTTGAAGGAGGGTGTTGGGGGGTGCTTTATATGCTTGATGGAGGTCAAGGGATGAAACTAAATAATCTCGCCGAGGTATTCGCCGAACCATCGCTCAATTTGCCGATGACTTCGCATAATGTCGCCGATTACGTCTTACCCATCGGCGACATCGTCGCCGTGTGTAAACTTGTCAACGGTTTTTAACGTCAAAATCGTTGACGTCGTCGCAGAAATTCGTTGCGAATTGACAAGACTACGTCCTCGGCGACGAAAATCGTATGAAATCGCATCAGTGGGAAAGGGGCATAAAGGTGCGTCCACACTGGCAACAAAACATGTTTGCAACACAAAATACAACATAGTAGGCAACAACGTATTAAGTTGTTAATGATATAGTGTTGCAGACATGTTGGTACTACACATTAGTACCAACATGTCTGCATGGTGATGGGCTGGTCTATCAGAATGAGAGTTGAGCGTTCTCTGTCATACCCATAGCTTACTCTGACTGTTCCTTTTACTTATATATTTTCTAGATCTCAAGTGACGGCATCTTTTCCGTGGATTGACCTCCCTACTGCCAACCTAGAAGTTGGCAGATTCGGAGCCAAAGCGTCACATTTTTCCCTTGCCCCTCAACTTTCCCTTCATAATTGCTGAGGGGCACAGGGCCTTGGGTGAGGCTTTGGTTTCCCGGGCGTTTCCGCACCCTCCTTAGCTCCCTGCCTTGGAGTGGCTTCGGTCACCCGGGCTTTGTTAGTGGTAAGCAGGGAGGATTTTGTGGGGGCGCTCGTTTATGGCCTTGGCCTTGCTCGAGACCTTGGGGTTGTTCGGCCAGACAGCCTGGGGAACAACAACAACAACAACAACATGTCTGCAACACTGTATCATTAACAACTTAATACGTTGTTGACTACTATGTTGTATTTTGTGTTGCCAACATGTTTTGTTGCCAGTGTGGACGCACAGTAACATCAGTTAAGGGGAGGTTTTTAGTTTGTTTTCTACTCCTCCAGCAATCTTAAAATTTCACCCCCTTGACCCTCTTTCAAGATAAATTTGTACATTTTTCGGTAGAAAATTTCCCGGCTGAAAGCCGGTTCCTTTTACATTACAGGCTCGCTATCGCTCGCCAGGATAAAATCGACACCTAAATGGCACGAAAGGTCTTAAAATTGACAGAAATGGGTCGAAAGTTCTTAAAATCGTCAAACTAATGGGGCGAACGTCTTAAAATATCAAGAGCAATGGGGCTAATCATGAGGGAGAAATGGGTCAAGAAAAATATCCCTCAAGTGGAAATCCCCCCTTAAGCCTGTCTGCCTTCCGCCATTTTTAATATTGCCCAATAATCATCATCTGAGCTAGCCCACTCATCAGGTAAGAGTTTATTATCTATGTTTTGTTTTGTTTTCTATGTGATTGAGGGAGGCAAAAGGCATTACTGCCTATAGCGAGTGCCTCCCCCATAGTTGAAAGAGTGACAGGGCCAAAATCAAGGGACGTTCGAGCCAAAATGCCTGGACACACGGAGTTTGAAGCAATTTAAGTCATAGGAAGAGGGAAAGACTGATTCTGGGAGAGAGTTCCAGAGCTCAGCTGTTGAGTAGAAGAAAGTTTGAGAGTAACGTTTCACTCTTGGGTTGGAGAGTTGCACAGAGTAGGGGTGGGATTGAGTTGCAAGACGGGTACCACGTGCCCTACGTAAAGGAGGTGGTATGCACTGGGATAGCTCTGAGGAACACTGATTATTATAGCAGCGATAGATATGTGTGTTCATTTTCTTGCAGTCCATCTTTAACTATAAAATAAATACAGAAACCAAACCCATATACGATATTTCTATTTTAAGGGGGGTGATGACGTCATTAGAGGTGACCCTGGAAACTTCCCTGAAACAAAGGCTTGTTCACCGTTTTGTCCACATCTGTTCAACAGACTAACTAATACTACACATATTCCTGCAATAATCCATTGCTAAATTAGCTTTCATTCTATGTATGACACCATTAAATTTTTTCCTCCACCAAAAACTGTTGTACCCACCCACATTCTCAAACAGCTAAAAATATATCTCCAACAACAAAAAAGACAGCCAACTTGGTCCCAGGGTTGCTAAATCAAAATACAAAATACTGCTAGATCTGTTCTCGAAAGTAGCTAGGATGTCGCTAGATAGTAAAGTAGCTAGGATGTCGCTAGATAGTAAAGTAGCTAGGATGTCGCTAGATAGTAAAGTAGCTAGGATGTCGCTAGATAGTAGCTAGGATGTCGCTAGATAGTAAATAAATGCCCAACATCACTAAAATAATACCATAATATATCTAATGTCGCTTAATATGGCAAAAATAATATATAATATATATATATATATATATATATATATATATATATATATATATATATATATATATATGCATTTCCCACCTTATTCTTAAAACAAACACAATCAACTTAAATCCTTGGTGAATTATGCATAATATAACGATCTACGAGTCCGCAAATTACACAAGTTTCAAGTCACATTATCTTCAATTATTTATCCTTGAAATTCATTGGGCTTACCTTTTATCCATTACACACTAATTATTGTTACAAAATCTTATAATATAAAATCACTGGTAAATAATCATATATATATATATATATACCGTATATATATATATATATTTATTCTTATATTCTAATACACATATATATATATACATGCCAGTTACATGGTGTTTGAGAAGTAGGAGGGGGCTGGGGGGGGGGGGGAGAGGGGGGGAGCAAAAAGGTCGAAAGGAAAGGTACTTGTGGTATGAATATGGAAGGCGTGGGTGACCTAGTTTCGGTGCTACAAAATATTTTCGGCTAGTCAGTATATATACAGACATGGCACTGAGCGTGACAACACCCCAGTCAGTATATATACAGACATGGCACTGAGCGTGACAACACCCCAGTCAGTATATATACAGACATGGCACTGAGCGTGACAACACCCCAGTCAGTATATATACAGACATGGCACTGAGCGTGACAACACCCCAGTCAGTATATATACAGACATGGCACTGAGCGTGACAACACCCCAGTCAGTATATATACAGACATGGCACTGAGCGTGACAACACCCCAGTCAGTATATATACAGACATGGCACTGAGCGTGACAACACCCCAGTCAGTATATATACAGACATGGCACTGAGCGTGACAACACCCCAGTCAGTATATATACAGACATGGCACTGAGCGTGACAACACCCCAGTCAGTATATATACAGACATGGCACTGAGCGTGACAACACCCCAGTCAGTATATATACAGACATGGCACTGAGCGTGACAACACCCCAGTCAGTATATATACAGACATGGCACTGAGCGTGACAACACCCCAGTCAGTATATATACAGACATGGCACTGAGCGTGACAACACCCCAGTCAGTATATATACAGACATGGCACTGAGCGTGACAACACCCCAGTCAGTATATATACAGACATGGCACTGAGCGTGACAACACCCCAGTCAGTATATATACAGACATGGCACTGAGCGTGACAACACCCCAGTCAGTATATATACAGACATGGCACTGAGCGTGACAACACCCCAGTCAGTATATATACAGACATGGCACTCAGCGGGTTAAGGTCCTCCGTGAAAGAACACAATAAGGTTGGAAAAAAAACCTGCTGGTGGGGATTCGAATCCCTGTCTTTCATATGAGAGCCTAGGGCATTATCTCTGCTCTAAGAGAGCTTTGGGCTCTCATCTGAAAGACAGGGGTTTGAAACTCCATAAGTGGTAGATTGATTTAAAGTACCACTGTGTGTAGCCTACTACAAAGTTAATTTTCGTATAAATATCGATGTCAACAGCTTGAACCAAGGGGTATGTTTTTGGTCAATTTGTCACAGGCATAGTAGCCTAAACATTACATTACTGTAGATGATGCTAGCTATAGCCGGTATCACAGGAGAGCTTTTATAGTCAACATACCATGATCAACATTGTTCTGGCATCATTTCTTGAATATTTTGCGCTGGTATCGGAAACTAGACTGCTGGTGGATGATTTTAGGTGACCGAAATATTGCAAATGTTGATCTCATAAGCTGCCAGACCAGTGTTGAGGATAAATGTTGAGTGAAAAAGCGCTCGTGTGATACCGACTTAAGTAAAATTATTAAGAACAGCTAAAATAAAGTGTAAAAGGGGTGGTCGGTTAGAAAGGGTTAACATTGCGATGATGATAAGATAGACTTTCATAAACCAACTGTTTTAAGACGTGTATCCCCATGCAATTCAATTTCAATTCAATTCAATTCAAAAAGTTTATGCAGGTGTCGATTTCTTCCTGGCGAGCGATAGCGAGCCAGCATCATATGGAGAGACCTGGCTTCGCCGGAGAAATTTTTCTATCGAAAAATTTACAAATTTAGCTTGCTGTCAAAATAAAAATATATATATGCTGGGAAAATATTGACACCTGGATGGGGGTAAACGTCTTAAAACAGTAGGCTGAATGGGGCCGAATGGATACAAGCCAAAGAGAGAGGGAGAGAAAGAGACAACAAGCGAGGTGGGCTCCCTTAAAGTGTAGTTGGGCAAAAGACGTACCAGCAAGTTTGGCGCATGCGTAATAGTCCCCCACACTCTCGATGATGCTGGCCACAACACCCGCCAACATCCCCATCACTCCAGCCACCGTCACCGTAGGCAGACCCCACTGACCTGAAATACATACCGGATAATATAGTCATGTCTTGTTTATTGTACGTACACTCGACCAAAAAACAATCTTTACACTGGTGAGCTGTATAGAATCTTGTGTGAACGGAATGAACCGGGTGAAGCATACGTCTACGAGGTATTATCATAAGATTTCGATCAGCTTCCAGATGTTTAAGGGGAGGTATTTAGTTTGTTCCCTAGACCTCCATCAAGCTTAAAATTACACCCCCTTGAGTCCCTTTCAATATAAATTTGTACATTTTTCGGTAGAAAAATGTCCCGGCCGAAGGCCGGTTCCTCTTAAATTACAGGCTCGCTATCGCTCGCCAGGATAAAATCGACACATGAATTGCACGAAAGGTCTTAATATGGGGTGAAAGTTCTTAAAATCGCTAAACTAATGGGGCAAACGTTTTATAATATCAAAAGCAATGGGGCTAAACATGAGGGAGAAAGGGGTCAAGAAAAAAATCCCTCAAGTGGAGATCTCCCCTTAAAGCGTTAGTGTAAAGATCGTTTCTTGTTCGAGGTGTACTGTACAAGTCAGTCAAAACAAAATAAATTATTGTAAACTATTTTCCTAATTATTAATTGATCCCATGATTTTTGTTATAATGATTGGAGGTTATGTATGTATTGTGTCTGTTGTGCACGTCAGTTGGAAATAAAATAGAAAACAAAACAGAAAAGTTATAACCATCAGATACATTACGTATTCTCTAATGAATCACTATAAAACATGATATAAAATAGTAGGATCAATTATCTAATGAATCACTATAAAACATGATATAATATAGTAGGATCAATTTATAATTATGTCTGTGTTATAGGAGTGGTCTTGCCACTGGACTGGTAATCCAAAGGTCCCGGGTTCAAATCCCGATATGTCAATGGGAAGATATTATTGAGATGGAATTTGTGTTGTACTTAGTATCAGTGCATTACCACTAAGCCCACCGAAATGCCAAAAAAATATCCTCATTGTTCCCTGATTAAATAACACTGCATGAATATTCCCATATTCAAAATATGCTACAGGTTTTCAATGCCTAGTGAGTTCATTGCTCAATAGGTGACGTTCTGAGAGTGAGGGTCCGAGTCTAGGACATGAGACAGTGAAGCATAAAGGCGAAGCAGCCTCAGAAATGGGACTGCATCGAGCTATGAGTGGGCAGCCAAGAGCCTCGCGTCTGCGATGGCAGGTTGGCAAGTCAAGGGACTGGAGTTTTCACAGAGAGGCTCCAGTCCTGACATTATTTTTGACTTACAGTGTGCTGGCTTAATAATCCAATAGGGTTGATAGCCTCTGAAGTCCTATTTTAACTAAGGCAGGTTAGCGAAAGGCTGGCTGTAGCTCGTGCTTCACTTGTCTCACTTCCGAGACTGGAACAAGACCTCATGGGCTTCACCGTGTTAAGCGGTGAATGTGCAGGCTCTCAGCCTATGCCCGAGAGGGAGTAGTTGGAATATAGAAAAGAAAGAAAAAAACGGGAACTGCGTCCAGACTCTTATGAGGTTATCCATCAGCCTACACCTCTTAACAAGGATACTGGTGGTGGAAATGTTGTTATGATACCATATGTAATTTTAAGAAACTAACAAAATCACATCACTGCAATCCCACAATTTTCAGTAGGATGATGCAGTTTTCAGTAGGATGATGCAGTTTTCAGTAGGATGATGCAGTTTTCATTGTATGATGGTTAAAATTAAACGATCTTACTCACCTTAAACAAATATCTTTAGTAATTTGAAATTAATGTTAGTTCTTTTCTAAACTTATTTAAAACGTGTAAGGATTGCCTAAATAAAATATAAAGGGGTATCATAGTATTAAAAGGGTTAAGGGGACAGTGTCTGTTTGTTTGGTCTATTAATGAATTTATTCATATATTGTTTTAGTTTCCTCCCTAGACCTCCATCAAGCTTAGAAAAATACCCCCTAGACCCTCCTTCAAGATAAATGTGTATATTTTTCGGTAGAATAATGTACCGGCTGAAGGCCGGTTCCTCTTAAAATTGCAGGCTCCCTATCGCTCGCCAGGAAATAATCGACACCTAAAAGGCACGAAAGATCTTAAAATTGACAACGAAATGGGGCGAAAGGTGTTAAAAATCGCCAAACTAATGGGCTCAAAATTAGTGGGGCTAAACATTAGGGAGAAGGGGGTCCAGACAAACGGTCTGCCTCCCCTTAATTGAATACCTGATCTTAACCTCTGAAGTGCGCACGGGGGTAAATGAAAACCTCCCCCTGTGCTGACGTATTTGAGGTTTTTCGTCACTAAAATATTCATTGTACCATTAATAGCATTAATAATTATCCATATGCGCCTATTATGGGTTGATTATAAAGGTATTAACCTGAAACAACAATAAAACGAGTGAAAACAGCGTTTGGATGGTCAAAATCGGAGATATAGCCCGCGAGTTGTATAATCTATGGGTGAGGCAAACTCCTTTCCCGCCAATTTCCCCCAAGGCCACTGAGACACAGTCGATCGATACTCTCTCTCTCTCTCTTGCACTCGATGGCCATCAGTGATGACAACACCCTGCTTGCAACTCGCTAATGTTAGCACGAAAATATACCTCAGAATAAGGGAATAATAGGGAAAATAGGTGATAACTGAGGAATAGGAGGAAAGTGGGGAAGGAGGGGAGGTAGAGGACTGAGATTTTGCATGGCCCAGGGGCCAAAAAAAAAAAAAAAAAAAAAAAAAAAAAAAAAAAAAAAAAATTCGATGTAAAAAGTTGATTTTTAGTTTTACTTACTCCAGAGAGTCTTCCCGCAGTCCGCCGGCCGAACTCTAAAGAGTCTTCCCGCAGTTCCCGGGTTAAGGGGCTAGTGTTTTTTTTTGGTATATTTATTTGTTTATGTATATATATATATCTATTGTTTATTAATTTCACCACACCACCAAACACCTCCAATGAAATTAATGAAAGCATATACAGGGTGGTTCAGTGACCCTTTTCATAAATTTAATGGCAAATTCGGGAGACAAAAATAAGACTAATTTACTCCCAAGGCATCTCAAAACCTGTGGGTTTTTAGGAGGGTTAAATTCCCTTCAGAGGTTCGTACCCCGCGCCAGGTACCAGGAAAGGTTGATCCTAAAGGTAGCCTGGGGATATTTCAGGAGACCATGAATTCCCTTCACACCCAGCATTTCATTGGTGGCAGCGGTGGGATCGTGACCAGGTAGCTACGTGGAGCACTCGTCATGCGAACCCTATACCAACAATATTGAGATTGCTGAGGTAATACAGCTACGATACCTTACGACCTTAAAATAGGCTAGGGACTAGCCTAGTTAAAGAAGGATGTAATGTAATGCCCTCGAAAATGTCCCGCACCCACAATAATACTAACCCGAGTTGACGTCAGGTATAGCGTAAAATAGTCGTAGATGGTAAGTCCAATAAACTCATCACGTGATAACACCACGAGACTATCACCTGGTTCTTAAAAATCGGACTAAGGTTGCTATACTTTTAGTACGTCCGTGGTAGTACAGTGGGTTAGCGCGCGGGCCTGGTGGTGATGGTTGGGTCACTAACCAGGGTTCGAACCCCACCCAAGGCATCTCAATATTGTTAGGGTCCGCGTGATGGGTGCTCTATGTAGCTACCAGATCACGTTCCGTGACTGCCACCAATGAAATGCCGGGTGTGAAGGGAATTCATGGTCTCCTGAAATATCCCCAGGCTACCTTTAGGATCAACTTTTCCTGGTACCTGGCGCGGGGTACGAACCTCTGAAGGGAATTTAACCCCCCTAAAAACCCACAGGTTTTGAGATGCCTTGGGTGGGGTTCGAACCCTGGGTAGTGACCCAACCATCACCACCAGGCCCGCGCGCTAACCCACTGTACTACCACGGACGTACTAAAAGTATAGCAACCTTAGTCCGATTTTTAAGAACCAGGTGATAGTCTCGTGGTGTTATCACGTGATGAGTTTATTGGACTTACCATCTACGACTATTTTACGCTATACCTGACGTCAACTCGGGTTAGTATTATTGTGGGTGTGGGACATTTTCGAGGGCATTACAATAGATAGAAAAGAAAAAAATCTCAGGAGTGAGAATGAAAATGTCGTTGCTAACTGGCAGGGTAGCGTAACCAAGACTTGGTATCAAAATGGCTGCATACGGTAGCTGGATGCAGTTCGTTTCGCAATTTACAAAGGTACATTACTACTGTATTTGTATTATCATCATCATTATTATTAATAATCATTGTATTAGTAGTAGTAGTAGCAAGGGGAGAAGCAGGGGGCGGAGGATAAGTAAGAGGAAGAGGAGGAGGAGTAAGTGGTGGAAGAGGGGTAAGTGGAGGAGGAGGGATCTTCCTGCCGACTTTGAGCTTTGATACTCCGCTCGTCTTACTGAATCTTGAATCAATCTGTACATGAATCTAAAGATTGTTTCTTTGCTTACACGTGGTATGTAAAATATTGATATGGTAGCAGTTGTCTCAATTCTCAAAAGAACATTAGCATTTTATCACCATCTCTTAATACTACTACTTAATACTACTCTTAATACTCTACTACCCTGTCAGTTAACAACAACATTTTTATTCTCACTCCTTAGATTTTTTTCTTTTCTATCTATCGATAACTTTAAAGGTGTAATATCTCCATCATATCAAAGACTCACCCTAACGGTCATAGAGTAAATTAGTCTTATTTTTGTCTCCCGAATTTGCCATTAAATTTATGAAAAGGGTCACTGAATCACCCTTCGAACCTGGGTTATCACACACAGATGTTTAGACACCTTAACCATTACACCACCAAGAGGGTAATATATTTAACTTTATAGTATTATACACAGAGGTGAACTTACAAGGGTACGGCAGTCTAAACCACGGTGACTGTTCGATGATGGAGGGCCTGAGGTCTGTTCTGGCTTCACTGTGAGGTGGTAGGACATCGGTGTACGTGAGGGCCCAACACACTCCCCAGGACACAGACACCGCCAACAACACCTAGGGGATAGCAATACAACTAGTCTCAGTTTCTTTCTAGTTGATGGTAATTTGAAGTCTGTTCTGGCTTCACTGTGGACATGGGAGGACATCGGTGTACAGTCGGTCACCTTTCCGCCTGGGCCACCTAATGGTAATTTCGCTGGGTCTTTCGCTCTGGTATTACTAAGATCGCTCACCCCCCCCCCCCCCCCCACCCCCCCCACCCTGAATATGTTGCATATTATGTCCCATAGATGGCGTCGTTAGATTTGCTGGGAAGGAGAGGGATGGGCTACACGGAGAAGGGGGGGGGGGGGGGGGTATTGTGTAGGGAAGGTTGGAAGTGTGTAGGGTGGGGGAGGGGGGTTAAGTGAATTGTTTCACCAGGTTTATGGTTACCGTTTTATCTCTTGATATTAATTAAGATAAACATTGTTTTTGCTAGTGATATCTGCCTTTAACAAATATTTGTTTATGTGTAATTACTGTTTGCAAACCAATTTGTAGGGATTGCTATTCACTATCTATTTAGTAAGACAGCTCTTTCTCACTCATTCACTCACACTATCTATCTATCTATCTATCTATATCTATCCACATTATAGATTAGTCTTTTCCTTAGCTGATGTTCATTTGCTCTTCTTTGGGTTAATGTTGGTCTCTTAATTTTGGTTAAGGTCCCGGGCTGGCCCGTATTGTCGATTTACGGCATTTGTTTTGGGGCTCCTCATACCTCTCTGTCTCATGCATTTGTTTTCAAATACAGCATTATGTGTAGCATTGTGTTGTTATTTAAAATAAAATAATGTTTCTATGTATTGCATATCCATATCCATCTAGTCGTCATTAGTGAAATACCCATACCAAAATAACAGCTTTCATAACTGGTCGCTGACACCAAAGAATCCTACACTGTTAGAGACAAATTATGAGGTCATTCAGCAATATAAGCAGTGTAATATATATTAATATAATTATGATATTCTCCAGATGTGTATTTTGTGTTTGAGAAGGGGGTTTGGAAAAGAAAAACCTATATACGACTAAAATACAGTACACAAATATCAGACTTTAGAACTGGTAACCCACTTAAATAGAAACAAATGCATTATGTGCTCGGAAATAAGTGCTACAAACCTCAAAGTCGTTATAACTTATAAGAAAAATAGGTCCTACTAAAATGTCATTGGAAAACGCTATATACTTTCAAAGTAGCCCCAGAGAAGTTTTAGTGGTTTGCATTTCCCAATGTTGATATTGTGACGCACCCAGTGCGTGGCAACGCAACCTGATTGTACTCCTTGGTACTCCACTGTACCGCCACTGTGCGGTACCTCTGTACCGCTGTACCGTGCTGGCTGCCTATATTGAGTGTGACAACGTATAACTATGTTCTTTGTATCTCTGCAAAGGTCTCGTCATGTGCTAACCAGTGGTGGGTTTTGTTTTAAGCCATGTCGAGACCTTCCATTTAATATGTAGTATCAATAGAGAAGTTGATAGATAAGACAATGGGAGTTCAGAGAGAGAGAGTGAGTTGGGCTTCAGAGCGAGAGGGTAGCAATGCGCCACGCTGCCGGGGGGGTGGTTGCCAGACGTATGGACCGGTTGGCAGCCTTGCGCTTATAGCTAGGTGCGACAGGGTTGGTAGTCCATTGCCGCCTGCCTATGCTGCCTGGGCTGCCCATGTTGTCGTACTGCACATTGCCTGGAGGCTCGCTGTGTGTTCCATGATCAGGTTGCCTAGAACCTTTGAGATTCTAACATCCCTTGCCCTCTCTCCCAACTTCTCACGGTTGCACTCTTTCTCTCTGACGACATTACTCTCATTTCATTCTTCTCTCTATTTAAATGCATAACCTTCCCTTGAGGTCCTAAAGGAGTTTCAGCACTCACCTCTCGTATTACTCTTAGGACAAGCATATATTTACATGTATTAGATTTAAGGGGTTAATGTGAACAGCGATCTTCTTGATGAGGATAGTTGGTGAACGTTCTACATGTTCACGAGTTATATGCCCAGCTCATCATCCAATTTGTGACTAGACTAGTGCCATGTGTAAGAGCCCGACCATGCCCAGGAGTTGTCTGTAGAGGGGCGAGGACTTAGCCTTGATTTGCCTACCGAGCCAGGAGCGAGTGTAGTACCAGAGACTACAGCTCGCTCGTAGTGCCGGTATAGTAGAGTAACGTAATTTATCTGTCCTTGTGTTCTCTGCAGTCTTTTCCTGGGTTCTCGCTTTCGGTGCTGGGACTCGTTGTTCCTGTGACTTGGCCTGCTAGCTAGAACACATGGGGATGATGAGTGGGTTATATCTTTATTTTACTATGCATTGCAGCTCTTTAAGTTTATGTATGTAACACTTTACAATACACATTACTCACACACAAGACAACACTATTAATACTTTCATGTATCAATTAACTGCACTGTCGTTTTGCTGCTGTGTCCGGAGTTCTGTTGCGTAGGGCGCATACGGACTCAGAGGGGAGACAGAGTGAGAGAAGCGAAGTAGCCTATGCGGTAGTAGGCTACCGGCGCAGTACTGTTGCCTGCAACCTTTTAGTTATTCCAAGTATAGATTCATTCTTATAATAAGTGACTACTATTTATGTTCCTTCCATGTGTATTATTAGGTATCTACTGGATCATGAACATCTTGTATGCTACATGCTAGTGCATGTTAGTAGGGGACAGTTATTCTAGTGCACGCGCTTTCAAGTAGGCGTGTACATTTGTCATTTAGCATTTCACTGTCATACCTTTAGCCTGCTTCTATTCTACATTATTAGAGGCTTAATATTAACGTAGTTTCTTGAGTATTGCATTTCTTTAGTAATAACGTAACCTATAAATGTCTGAGGGAGTTTAGCCTCATAGCCTACCCCTGTTGTACACTTTCGCCGAGTTAAGGTACCTCGTTACCATAGACGATAACTCTGTAGGGCGTTGGTGCTTTTGTTGTCTGGAGCATATAGTATTTGGGACTGGAATCGAGCGTGTCGTTGTCACATAAGCCATTTCTGTTCTACGATCAAGAATCCCGAATACGTATTGCCGATCCAGCCGTAACAAAATGGCGACCTTGCACAAGATTCAGTAGTATCCTATCACATGTTTTTTTGGAGAACTATTCTATGCTACCTAGTAGAGCTGGCTAGAATTTTCTTGCATATTGGAGGAATTTTTATTGTGTCATTATTGTATTGGTGGACTTGCAGATTGTTTCGTTAGGGGTGTCTAGAGTAGAGTCATTCAAGCATCTTTAACATTTTGTGAGTCGAGACTGCAATTAGTAATAAGCACTTTTTTTTTTTTATGAACAGCAATTGTATAACCAGCACTATGTCTAATGACTCATCATTTACGGGGGAGGATAACACGGTACAGCCTAGTGACCAGCAAGTACAACAGATATTTAGGGAGGGGAGAGTTATAAGTGGAGAGAGGGATGCCCGGGCATTTTTGCAGACACCTTTGACCGAACAGCGCCTGCAGGCTATTGATTGTTACGGTCTTCGCTGTTTAGCCACGGTTTTGGGGCGGGACTGTCCTGACAGTTGGCCCAAGAAGAATTTGGTGGCATGTTTGTTGGGGGATGGCGATGGGGCGGTGGGTGGAGTGGGGTCTTGGGGGGTTCCCTCCAAGCCTCCATTCCACTCTACCCCTGAGCTGGGCCCTCAGCCAGCGAGTCTTAGCACGATGCAGCAGGAGGGTTCTCAATGGCAAGCTGGCTTACCAGTAAACAAGTCTCGGTGTGGATCCCCCATTTTGTGCTCTCCCCCCCCAGGCCTGTCTCCTGAGATGTTATTTCAGCTAGAACTAGCTAAGCTTAAGTTGCAAGAGAGTCAACAGGCTAGTATAGAACGGATTAAGCTGCAGGAGACTCAGATACAACAGGCTAGTATAGAACGCATAGAGGTTGCTAGAATCCAAGCCAATCAGGATGCAACCAGGTACCAGGCTGAAATGGATGTCGAGAAGTCTAGAGTAGAGACCACGGGGCGTCATCTCGGTGGTGGGCACCGGGTTACAGACTCACTTTCGCATTTAATTAAGTTAGTACCCGCATTTGATGAGACAGCAGTGACTGAGTTTTTTGCTCGTTTCGAAAAGAAGTGTCGTGAGTATGACTGGCCGGAGGTTAAATGGGCAGCATTAGTTTCATCACGTCTAGTGGGTAAGGGGTTGAAAGCCTACGATGCACTGTCACTGGACGAGAGTGTAGTGTATGGACTGGTGAAGGAGGCTGTGCTCCGGGCCTACGAACTGCAACCCGAAACTTATAGATTGAAGTTCCGTGGCGTGAATAAGAAGAGCGACGTCAGTTTTATGGAGCACGCACGGGACTTAACAGATGCAGGTAATAACTGGTTTCGGTCCGAGCACGCAGAGTCGGCTGAGGAAATTAAGCAACTTTTCTATCTGGAACAGTTTTACAAATGTACTGGAACCGATCTAACGCTGAACATTAAGGAAAAATGTCCCAAGACAGTAGAGGAGGCTGCCAAGATGGCAGACCTCAGATTATCATTGATTCGTGGTTGCGGTGCCGCTCAGAGGGCTGAGTCAGGGCAGAAGGGGCGCTATACCTCACCCACCAGAGTTTTCGATAATAACAAATCCTATGACACACATAACCACACTAAAAGCATTGCACCTAATAACACCTACAAACACAAGCCTCTCCCGTTTACTAAAGGTCAGGCCCCTTCTTCGCCCGCACAAGGGAAGAAGCCCATTGGGGATGTGAAATGTTACAAATGTCAGAAGCTAGGCCATTATTCACGTGAGTGCCCTAGTAACACTCCCGCTAAGCCGGTGTCATTGGTTCACAGTATCGGTGTGTCTCTGAAGGCTGCAGCAACTGCCCGGGGTAGGTTGTCAGCAGCTGAGGCACACGCGGTAAAGAAGCGTACGGAAGGCTCGACACCTGTCCGGGACACTTTCTGTAACCATCGGGGACACAGGTTTGTGAGCTGGGGGAGTGAACTACGGAGGGTTGACTTGCTGAGGGATACGGGGGCTTCGCAAACTTTGTTGAGGAACTTCACAGGGAAACCGATAAATGCGGCCAGAGTTGTTGTGGTGCAGGGTATAAATGCTACGAGGTCATACCCACTTGTGAGGTTGGAGAGTGGGAGAGGTGTGCAGGGAGCTGGATGTAGGGATCGTTGAGTGTTTGCCAGTTGAGGGCGTCGACCTTCTTCTCGGCAACGACTTTGCGGTGCCCACTTCCGGGACTCCACCCTTAGTCGTTGCCGAGAGGGCGGCCGACGTGGATGGTGAGAATCGGGAATGGGTTGGGAGGTGCCAACAGGATGAGATGGCCTGTGTGGTAACCCGATCTCGCTCTGCGGCTCCTGCACAGCCTAGCACTCAACCTCGGGGACAGTGGAGGAAGGATCAGGAGAAGGTTGCTAAGGGCAGGAAAAGGGACATTGATTCTGCTGCACTTCTCGGTGATTCGGTACTTGGACCTATAATAAACACGGGAGTTGACTCTGGCCCAGATATGGTGTGTAACAAGGCAGAGTTGGGTAAGACTTCGCGTGAGGCAAGAGCTGTAGCGAGAGCCACTAAGGCAATAGAGCCTACTAGCCGGGGTAATGTCTTATTACAAAACCATCTTGATGCATTGACGCCCGGGGACATTAGTGAGCAGCAGCTGCAAGACGCTAGCCTAGCTCGTTATAGCAATGGTGCCATAGAGTTGGAGGAAGATGGGGATGCGAAGCCGGGAGATTTCTTTAGGCTCAACAGGATATTGTACCGCAGATTTCTAGACCCCAAATCGAAGTGGGAGGGCGGTGCGAGGGTAGTAGACCAAGTGGTTGTTCCAAATAAGTATAGAGAGTCCTTATTGTGTCTGGCGCATGATGTGCCGGTGGCGGGTCATTTGGGGGTAACAAAAACATTGGCGGCATTGGGCAGGTTTTTCTGGTGGCCTGGGGTCAAGGCTGATGTCTGTGCATGGGTGGCTGGGTGTGCGACCTGCCAGACAACGGGGAAGCCTAACCAGACCATCCCGAAGGCACCTTTGTTTCCCATACCTGTCACCGGGCCTCCGTTCAGCAAAGTTGTAGTAGATTTGGTTGGCCCTTTCCCGCCTACTAGTAGTGGCAATAAATTCCTGTTGACAATCATGGATGTGGCTACGAGATACCCGGACGCATACCCCATGAGAAACGGCTCGGCAAAGGCAGTTGTTAAAAACTTATTATTGTTCTGTTCCCGTTATGGATTTCCACGTGAGGTGCAGTCAGACCAGGGGAGCAATTTTACATCCAAATTGTTCAAGCAAACCCTTCAGTTGCACGGTATATGTTCTGTAGTGTCGTCAGCCTACCATCCCGAGAGTCAGGGAGTCTTGGAGCGGTGGCACTCGACCCTGAAGAGTATGCTACGCTGTTACTGTGCAGAACATGACACTGATTGGGATTTGGGTCTGCCGTATGTTCTGTTCGCTGCACGTGAAGTCCCAGGAGAGAGCCTGGGGTTTCAGTCCAAATCAACTAGTCTTTGGCCATAATGTGAGAGGACCTTTAAGTATGGTGAAAGAGATCTGGGAGGGCGAAGAGAAGCCGGGGTCTGTACTTAAATATATCCTTGAGAGCCGGGAGAGACTTATAGGTTGCATGGCAGCGGCAGGTAATAACTTGGTTAATGCACAGGCGGTCATGAAGCACCAGTATGACGCCAAGGTGAAGCTTCGGGAGTTTTCGGTGGGTCAGGAGGTAATGTTGCTTTTACCTTTGCCTGGACACCCCTTTCTGCCAAGTTTATTGGGCCGTATGTGGTGGCTAAGAAACTGTCCGACCTTGATTATCTCGTTGCAACACCTGACCGTAGAAAAAAACATCAGTTATGTCATGTTAACCTCATGAAAGAGTATGTGAGACGCCCCTCAGAGCCTCTCACTGTCCCTGTGCTGGCCTGCAGCGGCCAGGGTGGAGAAGGAGGTGGGGACAGTCATGCTGCTGAGGAGGATAGCTGGGACTGTGTCATTTCCGCGGAACAGTGGGCGGGGAATACTGAACAAGAGGCTAGGCAAGCTGTAAGTCACCTGCCTGAGCACCAGGGTGCTGCTGTCCTAGGCCTGTTCAGGTCATACCCCTCTGTTTTCGCCGAACACCCAGGTCTCACTACTCAGGTAACGCACGACGTGGACGTCGGTGATAATGTGCCCTTCAAGTCAGTGCCCTACCGTGTGCCCCCGGTAAAGTTGCCAGCTTTACGGGAGGAGTTAAAGTACATGGTTGAGAGAGGGATGATCACTGAAGGTTATGTGAAGTGGACATCACCCGTCACGTTGCAGCCAAAACCTGACGGCAAGGTGCGGTTCTGCATAGATTTTCGTAGGCTAAATGGCTTGACCACTACCAACCCTTACCCTTTGCCTCGAGTTGACGACAGCGTGGACAAGATAGGGAATGCAAAGTACCTTACTAAAATTGATCTTGTAAAAGGCTACTGGCAAGTACCCCTGTCGGACCGAGCTAAGCAAGTTTGTGGTTTTGTGGTAGATGGCAAGACCTACCAATGTAACGTAATGCCTTATGGGCTTAAGAACGCACCTGCCACGTTTCAGAACCTGATGAACGATATTTGTGACGAAATCCCTAACTGCACGGTCTACCTTGATGACGTGATAGTGTATGATGACGATTTTGAAAATCACCTAAGGCACTTAGAGACCCTGTTTGGGAAGTTGCACGATGCTGGGCTGGTGGTGAACCTGAGGAAGTGCGAGTTTGTAAAGGCTACTGTGCAGTATCTTGGCTTCGTGGTCGGGTTAGGCCGGGTGTGCCCCCCCCTGAGCAAGATACAGGCTATCAATATGTTTCCCAGGCCCACCACTAAGCGCCAGGTCATGCGGTTCCTAGGTATGATAGGCTATTATAGGCGCTTCATCCGGGATACTCTACTGTCTTAGCACCGTTAACTGATCTACTGTCGAAGTCAGTGAAGTTCTGTTGGGCTGCGGAGTGTCAGAGGGCTTTCGACCTAGTCAAGCACCTGCTGTGTACACATCCGATTTTGAGAGCCCCAGACTTCTCCAGGAGTTTTCAGCTGGCGACTGATGCCAGCGGTGTGGGTGCCGGGGCAGTGTTACTGCAGACTGATTCCGAGGGCTTGGAACACCCAGTGAGCTTCTTTTCTCGCAAGTTTAATTCGGCACAAAGGAATTACTCGACTATAGAGAAGGAGCTTCTTGCTATCGTTTTGTCGCTCAAACATTTCGAAGTTTATGTTCCAGCCTACGGCCCGGTAGTGACGATTTATACGGACCATCATCCCTTGAAATTCCTAAATCAGTTTCACAATCGGAATATGCGGTTGACCAGGTGGTCCCTAATGCTCCAAGAGTATAATCTCAACATTCAGCATATTGCCGGGAGTGAGAACGTGATAGCAGATTGTCTATCAAGGGTTGATGATCCAGGATAGTCGTGCACGGTGTGTGGGTTGAGCAGGAGTAAAATTAGGCTATCATAACGCCGTCCAAAAAGATTATAAAACAATAAAATAAACGAGAATTTTTTTTTTTAGTTTTGTAAGTCTTTATTGTTGTAGCATGATGCATGCGATATTGTGTTTTATGTATAATTCACACTTCAGTTGTTGTGCACCTTTTGCAATTAGTGGCAGCTAAGGGTAGCAGGTCGGTTGGTTGCCTGTCAGATTTTGATAATGCTTCTAAGGTCGATTATCTAAAATCTTGGGGGGGCTGTGACGCACCCAGTGCGTGGCAACGCAACCTGATTGTACTCCTTGGTACTCCACTGTACCGCCACTGTGCGGTACCTCTGTACCGCTGTACCGTGCTGGCTGCCTATATTGAGTGTGACAACGTATAACTATGTTCTTTGTATCTCTGCAAAGGTCTCGTCATGTGCTAACCAGTGGTGGGTTTTGTTTTAAGCCATGTCGAGACCTTCCATTTAATATGTAGTATCAATAGAGAAGTTGATAGATAAGACAATGGGAGTTCAGAGAGAGAGAGTGAGTTGGGCTTCAGAGCGAGAGGGTAGCAATGCGCCACGCTGCCGGGGGGGTGGTTGCCAGACGTATGGACCGGTTGGCAGCCTTGCGCTTATAGCTAGGTGCGACAGAGGGTTGGTAGTCCATTGCCGCCTGCCTATGCTGCCTGGGCTGCCCATGTTGTCGTACTGCACATTGCCTGGAGGCTCGCTGTGTGTTCCATGATCAGGTTGCCTAGAACCTTTGAGATTCTAACATCCCTTGCCCTCTCTCCCAACTTCTCACGGTTGCACTCTTTCTCTCTGACGACATTACTCTCATTTCATTCTTCTCTCTATTTAAATGCATAACCTTCCCTTGAGGTCCTAAAGGAGTTTCAGCACTCACCTCTCGTATTACTCTTAGGACAAGCATATATTTACATGTATTAGATTTAAGGGGTTAATGTGAACAGCGATCTTCTTGATGAGGATAGTTGGTGAACGTTCTACATGTTCACGAGTTATATGCCCAGCTCATCATCCAATTTGTGACTAGACTAGTGCCATGTGTAAGAGCCCGACCATGCCCAGGAGTTGTCTGTAGAGGGGCGAGGACTTAGCCTTGATTTGCCTACCGAGCCAGGAGCGAGTGTAGTACCAGAGACTACAGCTCGCTCGTAGTGCCGGTATAGTAGAGTAACGTAATTTATCTGTCCTTGTGTTCTCTGCAGTCTTTTCCTGGGTTCTCGCTTTCGGTGCTGGGACTCGTTGTTCCTGTGACTTGGCCTGCTAGCTAGAACACAT
>JBAKBP010011623.1:0-71474 GCA_037953745.1 Lithodes maja
ATATTACCAAAACAAATATAAAGCCTTTGCAACGGCACCTGTTTAGGTGCGTTCCATACGTTTAGTAGTATGCGTTTTCATACTAAAGTTTGAATGTTTACACAGATCAGCTGGACCAACAGTGACCATGTCATGTAAGGGTTCTCTTGTTATTTTGCTCTGTTTAGGATTATTGCCGGGTACTCTAAGCTTGGTCATACTATAATAAGGATGTCTTAACATATTAGAGACACGCCAAACATCCCGGATACAAGTAGACCATTGCCGGTCACTCTAGACGATGTCAGACCCAGGTAACATGCTCCCGAGTAGTAGCATAATACCATAACAAGACCTGGGCACCAGTAAGCCAGTCTTCCGGGTACTCTGGTGACTGTTAAGACGATGGCTTATTCTACAATATTTTCTTTTGAAAGCCCCGGGTACTCTAGACCTTGTCTAAACATTATACAGTCAGGCCCGGGTAACAATAATTGACGGGTGATATTACAATGCCGGGCACCATGACATGGTTCATAGTTTCACAATGACAGACCCAGGTACCGAAAAAATTGAGACCACCATATGGGTGCTGTGTTACCCAAAGCCGTGTCATACTATGATAAGAACAAGTCCGGGTACCAGTAAGAGTAACAGATATTATTTTACCGGGTACCCTAAGCTTTGTCACACTTTAATAAAGACAAACCAAGGTTCCAATAATGGAATCAAATGGAAATTATTGCCGGGTACTCTAGGCTTGGTCACATTATAATAAGGATGTCATACCATATTAGAGACAGGCCCGGGTACCAGTAATTAACATAACTATCGGATTTACGATAGAAACGAGAGCTTAAATAAGTACAGTACTGTACTTCTATCTAATTAGTATATTTAAAGTAAAAAATACAAGGCTAGATCCTAATTTTGCCCAAGTTAAGTAGGCGTAATAAGTACTATTTACATCTCTCTATGCAACATTGACTCCTTGGTATGATTCACAGGCTCAGGTAATGCGCTGCGTTACCAGAGAAGAATCTGGACATCAATCAAAACGTTCCCTCCCGGCCAAGTGATAACCACAGCGGGAGATGAACAGTATCCCAGATTTCAAGGCCAGGGTAGACCTAACCATCTCGCCTGTTACTCCCTTCACTCGGCTAACAAAACCGTAATCTTTAAGGTGAGTTCACTGGGCAAAACTCTAGAAGTTTCAGGTTCATCTACTAAGTAGATTCTCACTAATTACATAATTGTAATTAATTTCCAGGAAACAAGTACAGTACAGTACAAGTTTTCTTTCCCTTTCTAAAAAGGCTATACCTGAATACAAAATTACCAAGTAATTATATCCAGTGATACCGGGTAATATTTCACTAGACTATTTCTTACATAAAAGGCAACTGCAGTTTATTTAAAATAAACGATGCATGACTAGATCCTATTTTGCCAAATCTAAGCAGATCTAATAATTCCGGTATTATTTCCACCATGCAACATTGACTCCTTGGTATTATTCACAGGCGAGCTGCTGCATTACCGGAGAAGATTCTCTTCAACAATTAGAACGATCCCTTTCCGCCAAGTAATAACCACTGGAGGAGCCTAACACCTTATTTAGTATTGGTTCCTTCGTCAATGACGAAGAGCCTATACTATATATAGGCTGAGATTCCGGGACCCGTTCGGGATTCCCCGGAGTTCTTATCACAACCGTTGCGTATATAGCATAAAAACAATCCTTGGTTAATACCCATTAAATCTTACCAAGGGCTCGTCATTGAAAATGAATACCACTAGAAATAAAATTTAAAGAAGAATCTATCATTTCAAACCTCCCGGTGCCTCAGCCCTCCAGCTGTGCTGTCGTTATGCTTTCCTTGCACGTGATGCCAGACTTTCTAGCGTGTTTATCTGCCTCTTTACGGTTGTGATCCAGGCGAGTCGGACGTGTGTCCCCTTGCTCTGGGCGTCTCAGCGTTTGCCTGGCTTTCTCACTCCTAGTGAGTCCTTGTTATATATTATTTGAGTTAGGTCCAAACATGAATTGAGTAATCCCTGTATGTTTCAGAGGGCCACCGTCCACGCCTGTCCACACCGAAAGTATATGGATACTGCTTTGTGTTACGACTGGGGTTCAAATATATCAGGGCTCTTATTCATTGGACTAGTAATGGCATAAATGTTACAACGGAAAGCGCTAGCTCCAACCTCTGAAATATATTCCCAGTGAACAAAGAACACAAATACTCTACAGAGTTCTATATGCAATAATAGGCTATCAAACTCTCAATAAATGTGCTTCTACTCTAGGCTTAATGTTATGTGAAAACAGCCTATTACTACCTATAACCGACGGTGCTTGGTTATGGTATGCAAAGTAAGGTGGTAAGAGAAGTTACAGCTTACGTTACTTTAATCAATAAATGTCAGGCACTCCTGCATGAAAGAAAGTGCACTAAAGTCCTTCAACACTAACAAGGAATCTTCTTTAAATGTTAGATGCTGTAAAGATGCTCGTATCGGAAATGGAACCCAAAAAGGCAGGCAGCGGAACAATGCTCGTGCAGGCTATGCACACAAAAAGGCAGAATATATAATGCCGTCGGAGCCAAGAATATCCTAAACACTACAACACTAATAATAATCGCCACAATGCAGTATTCCTATCAACAAAAAGAGCCTAAGTCGTTTGTGTCTCAATACATCAAACTAGGCTGCGAAATGCTTGTGTAATCATAAATGGGTATGCATAAAAAGAGTAATTAGGTTAATATACTTAATGTCTACTATGATTGATAAAGTCTAGCTAGAGTCAATTATACGGGATACTGGTGCGCATGGCATGCTGCATAGCCTAGTGCAAATCTCAAGTCTGTGCGTCAAATATTACGTTATAATGAAGGGTAGCTCTCTTGAGAAACCTTAATACCGAAGTATTAAGCGTTCTCCTGGCGTACCTCAAAGACAAACAATCGAGACTAGAACACTGCAGAATGGTATAGGCAAAAAGCCCTCATTCGTGCATGCTCTACTCTCAATGGCACACAGACTAGAATTTACTCAATCAACTCCAGTTCTCAGGTATGTCGTGCCGCTTTTAACTGAAGCCAGCACTCATAGGAAACAATACCTTTAATATCAGACTCCCAGTCTAGCATTATCTAATCCAGCAGAACATTAATAACTAAAGGAAGCAGCAATATGAAAGCCAACCAATGCTTCGTGATCCACTTATCTTAACAACTAACATACACAGGTTATATCAGACCTTAACACACAATACAACTGGCCAGCATGAAGCTGATTTTGCAGAGTTAACCAGAGGGGATATATGTTAATAAAGGTGGTGAAAGATATGGAAAATGAGAGATAGGCAGAGGAAAAGATTCTCAGGGGCGGAGCGGGAATAGATAGCAAGGGAAAAAAGATGAGTGTGTTCTAGAAACCAGATCTGAGGGAGAGAGTGGCGAGGAACCAGTATATATACTCTCACTAGCTCGAGCCGCGTGGGAAACCAACGGTTACGAGTCGACCGACCACTCACAGAGCTCGCAGCATGGCAAGGACCTCTCTCCACCAACCCCCGCGAGGCAGCCAGCCGTGACGTCATCGAGCGGGACAAAAAACACTGCGCGCCCCCTCTCACTCTGTTCTACTCCCTCTCTCTCTCTCCCAGATCCTATCATTACTAGTTAATGACAAAACATATACTTTACAATTAAATATATAAAGCCTTGACATGGGCGAAAACAAAGAGCCTTTCTGGACTGCCCATGACACGAGCTTTCATATGAAATAAAGCACACTCTAATACATAAACTGTAGCCCCATCCACTGCCCTGGCGATCCTAGCGAGTCACTGTAGGACAAGCCATGCGGTTCTAACGGAGTGGTCAACGTCACACCCCCCCCAAGATTTTTCTCAGAGGCCCCAAGGCTCACAAAAATCTGATGGTTAGAACCCATGCTATATCTCCACTTCCCATCACCCAGCGGCAGTAAAATATCTGGCACAGTTCTTCAACAAAACATTTTTTCAAAATTATAACCCTCCCAACACAATAGGTTAAATTATATGTAGTTATGCTCCTCAAGAGCGAGCTTCTCTAGCCCAGCATTCTGAGAGGAGTGCAACTCAGAATTACTGCTATAACATACTGAAAAAATTCAACTATCAAAGAAAGTTTTTTATTTGATTTTTATGTTTTAATTTGTTTATTTCGGCTGCACTATAGGGGCAAGCCTAGTTTTTTCTTCTATACCAAACGCTCAACTCCTGCTTTACGACCCAATACGCTGGGCTACAACCGCGAGCCAACAAGCACCAATAGTCCATGAGCCAGGCCAGATATCGGTACCACCTGGGGTGACTAAACACGAATGGTACTAAAATGTTTATAGAGTGACTGTAAGTACATTAAGATATGATAGCCTTCTCGCACTGGTAGCTTAGTCTAATTTTTTTGATGCAATAGGGGCGCTACCCAAAAATAAAGATTTTTAGCGTGACGCTCGGCGTTTTCCTCATTTTCTTTAAAATCCATCACACAATCATCGCGAAACTTTGAACACCTATGTAGAATTATATTCTCTACCAGAGATGTTCCTAGGTATTTTTCAAATTTCCTCATATTTCGGAATATACTCTATATTTTGGGTATTTTCCTCTAAATCTAGAATAAATCCTTAAATATGGGGAACATTGAAAAATATATTCTAACAGCTCTTGTAGCTTATTTGATTCTCTACAAGAATTATTCCGATGTGTATTTCAAGTTTCTCCATATTTAGGGGTTTATTTCATATTTGGGGATTTTTGGTTATATTTTGGGGATAATTTATTATTGGAAGGAGCAAACATATGTAGAGTGGTTTCCATGTAATGTGTTTGTTTGTTCATGGTTTAATGGTGATATTTTTTGCAGGTGTGTGTCGACTGTTTGACGGCAGGATGGAACCATCTGCGAGGAAGAGAGCACGGATCGACTGTATCATCCACTGCTCTGATGATGACAGCGATGCTCTGGTGTCACCACAGGATTTGGACTCCTGGAACACATTGCTCAGGGCTGCAGAAATCAGGCAGCATGATCCAGTCCTGGAAGCAGCCAAGGGCCTTGAAGAAGGAGGAATACCACACATACATTATCACCGTAAATGTCGTAGTCTCTTTACAATGAAGAAGTCACTGGATTCTATCCTTGCCAAGGGTGTCAAGATAGAATCAGCAAGCGTCGACCCCAGGAGGAGGGCATCAAGGGATGCCCCTAGTACTAGCAGGGTGTATGCCAAAGGATGTATCTTCTGCGAGAAGTCAAGCAAGTACATAAAAACAACAAAGACAAGGGAGCCACTCATACAGTGTGTTGAGCTACGAGCAGATGAGAAGATTCGCAGAGCAGCAATAAGGAAACTCAACCAGAGAATCCTTGGTTTAGTTAGCAGAGACCTTGTTGCTGCAGAGGGTCACTACCACAAGTCGTGCAACAAACTCTTCACAAAAGATGATTTCCCAGCGGCCGCCAGGTCGGGTGCAGGTGAAAATCAGGAAGAAAGCGAGGAAGCACGCTACGAAGAGGTTGAGACAGAAGCCCTCGAGGAACTCTGCTTGTATATAAGGACCAAATTATTCCCCAACCCAGAGGTACTGCCTATGACAAACCTCACATCTAGGCTTGAGAGATCCATGATGTCCCGTGGTATTATCCAACTGAAACCAGCGACAAAGAAACATGTTCGCCGAAAGATTGAAACCGAGTTTGGAGAATCACTACGCTTTGTCCCAGATGAGAAAGGAAAGCTTCTAATCTATCCACGCAGCCTCTCAATGGACGACCTTGCCCGGCAAGCACACAAAATGGCAAAAGACCTGCAAGAAGCAAGAGCAGCTAACTCTGAAGATGTCTTAACCAAAGCAGGAATGCAGCTGAGGAATGAGATCAATAAACAAGATGTGAGTCAGCCATGGCCTCCCGATACAGATCAGAATGTCATTCCTGCAGCAGTCACTCAATTCCTGCACACCCTGCTGACAGGAGAGTGTGAGTGTGAAACTCCCTCTGAAAGAGCTCAACGTCTTGCCACTTCCTTTGGCAGTGACTTGGTCTTTGCTGTTACCAGTGGCAAGACAAAACCACCCAAGCACGTACTGCTGACCAATGCTGTAAAGTCTTTGACAGGAAACACAGAACTGATCCGAACTCTGAATCGTCTTGGTCACTGTGTGTCTTACTCAATGTTTGAGGAGATCGATACAGCCCTTTGTATCCAGAAGCTGGAATGCTCAAAGGATGACATTCCACTGCCAGCAAACATCTACCCTGGTGTGTTCACAACCCTGGCCTGGGATAACATTGACCGACTTGAAGAGACCCTAAGTGGAGCAGGTACTTCTCATAGAGTCAATGGCATTGCTGTCCAGTCCAAGGTTGCAGGCTCTGTGCCAGAGAAAGTCCTGCCAGAGATTACCAAGTCCAAGATAAGAAGCATCACTCAGACATCATCAATGCTGCCAATATACAATGTTGGGCGGCGGGCAGGGCCACCTAGGATTGAGACTGCGTATGTCGACACTACCAAGGAAGTCCAGGATTCAAAGACAAAGAACCATATCTGGCTTCTTACTCGAATGTCAGACCATGAGGACCAGTCCATCAGCAGTTGGACTGGGTTCAACATCAAAATGCGCAGATATATTGCAGTGGTTCAGGACACTGTAAGCTACCTGCCCACTATCAATGCTCCCGCAACAGAAATGTCCACCGTTAATGAAATCTTGGAACAAACGCATGCTATCATGCAGTCCTTACAGCTTAACAAGATTGTGTGCGTGTTTGATCAAGCACTCTATGCCAAAGCTGCCGAAGTTATCTGGAAACAAGAGAAGTTCAAGAACATTATCATCAGGATGGGCGTCTTCCACACAATCTGTAATCTCATCTCCACCATAGGAAAGAGGTTTCAAGATGCAGGTCTTAGAGATCTGTGTGTGGAATCAGGTATCATCGCAGAAGGATCAGTGTCAGGAGTGATGAACGGCAAGAGGTACAACAGAGCAGTGAGACTACACAAGCTCGTGAATGAAGCACTGATGAGGCTTGCATGGAAAGGCTTCCTTTCATGGCTAGAAGAAAACCATTCAAGGGACATACACCATCTAGATGAAACACTGAAGGACATCAACAGCTTTCACAGCAATGTGTCTCAGGGACTCTTTCAAGAGCTGATGGAGAGTGAATCATGCACACATATCATGAAGCTTTTCCAAGTTTATCTTGAGACCCTCAGAGATGAACACAACCTCTCAACATTCTGGATGTCATACCTGGACATGGTTGAGATCATGCTGGACTTAATTCGAGCCTCCAGAGAAGGCAACTGGATGCTCCACCTAGGAGCAATCCGACAGATGATACCGTGGTGTTTTGCCTATGACAAAGTGAACTATGCCCGGTTCCTAACCTACTACTATGCCTTGATGTCTCGACTGCCCATTGAACACCCAGAGGTCCATGAACACTTCATGCAAGGTGGCTTTTCGGTCCAGATCGGTAGCAAGAATCCCTTTGGACGGATCCCTGTGGACCAGACAATCGAAGAGACGATCAACAAAGACACCCAGACACCAGGGGGCACAAAAGGCTTCAGCCTGAAAGGCGGAGCTGTCGCCAGGTACTACCTGACATCGGAGTATCGCAGCAGGTACTTAAGGCAGCTCAGGACTATGGTAGTAGGCCAAAAGTATACTGACTTCAGCCACCCAGACCTACAGATGGCCAGGATTAGAAGAGATGAGGCCGATGTCCAATCTTTAGTTCAACTGATGGAGACCAGCTGGTTGAACCCCTTCAACGCAGAGCAAGAAGATCTTGTCAGTTTGTCAACTGCGACTATGGCACCACCAGAAGTTGTCAAAGACCTTCTAGGGGCCTACAGAATAGGAGAGGATGCATATCAAGCCTTCAAGGAAGAGCGCCTGGAGATCGATACGCCAACTATACAGTTTCATGACACGATGACGAAGACGAAACTGAGAACGTTCACTAACATCAGAATGAAGCCACGCTCACAAGACCATGCCAAGGAGGCTATCTTAAAGGCTGACAGGAACCTATTTGGCCAGATGATCCTTGTTGCCGAGAACAGAAAGCTCAAAATGAGTGATGTCTTGGCTCATCCCCTTGGGCCTTTGCCTTGGGCACTTGCCAGCGGTGATGGGTCTCTCCGCAAGACCAACAAGGCTGCCCTAGCAAAGGAGTTAGAGAGGAATGTTTCTCCTGCAGAAGTGATACCCGAGCCCTCTGCTACCATAATTGATGGGATGAGCCTGGTCCACAAACTGAAGGGAAACGACAAAACTTTTTCACAGCTTGCAGGTACAGCACTGAGTCACGCTGTTCATGAAGGTGCTAAGAGCAGGCGCATTGATGTTGTGTTTGATATCTACAAGGAGACATCCATCAAGGATGCAGAACGAGCCAAAAGAAGTGCAGGCACAGGAATTCATTTCAAGAACATTCAACCTGGGCACAACATCCAGCAGTGGAGAAAGTTACTCGGTAGTTCCTCCAACAAGGCAAGTCTTATCAAGTTCTTGGTAGAAGAATGGAAGGCACCACAGCACAGGGAGAAGCTCAAGGACAAGGAGCTGTATGTCACATGTGAGCAGCGCTGCTTCAAGATCACCAAAGAGCAGTGGGAAGAGGCTCCTGAGCTTAAGTCAACTCAAGAAGAAGCAGACACACGCCTTCTTCTCCATGCACTTCATGCAGCAGAATCTGGGAACAAGTCTGTCATCATCACTGCAGAAGATACAGACGTCATGGTGTTGTGTCTTGGCATGTGCCACAAGATCCCATCCCCTCTGTTCCAGAAGTGCGGGACGAAGAACCGGACAAGATTCCTGGATATCACCACACTGAGCCGCACACTGGGAGGCAGCGTGTGTGATTCATTGATTGGTATGCATGCCTTTACAGGCTGTGATACCGTCAGTGCATTCGCTGGCCGAGGGAAGATGACGACACTCAAGCAGGTGAAGATGGACAAGACATACCAGGATGCTTTTCACGAACTTGGACGCTCATGGGAAGTGTCTCCTGAACTCTTTGAGAAGCTACAGGAAATCACCTGCCACATGTACCTACCATCTACCCACACAACTAAGGTAAACAAGCTTCGGTATGAGCTGTTCTGTGCAAGACGTGGAGAGGTAGAGTCAAGTCAACTCCCTCCTTGTGAGGACTGCCTCTTCATGCATGCACTGCGTGCAAACTACCAGGCTGCGATCTGGAGGAGAAGTCTTCAGAGCCAGCCATTTGTTGCGAACCCAACAGACTGCGGTTGGATGACAGATGAGGACGGTAAGCTTGCCGTCAACTGGATGCGAGGCTCACCAGCACCAGATGCTGTTATGCAGCTACTGTCTTGCAAGTGTGTGCGGTCATGCGAACTCCCTAAGTGTACTTGCCTCAGCAATGGTCTAAAATGCACGGACATGTGCAGGTTACAGACATGTCAGAACACGGCTATTGAAGAAGAGCCGGTGGCACAACAGTCAGATTCCGAGTCTGATGTAGATGATATTTAGGAGTAGTAATTTGCCATAATAGTATGTACAAGCCCATGGCATGCTTAGTGTGTATTTACAGGACTTGTATTAAATGTGACAATTACTATATGCATTTTGTTGACATTTAGGCATTCCTGTCCCCATTTGACATTTTAAAAAATTTCTGAATTTTCGGTAGGGTATGTCTATTCAAGAAGTGATAACGACCATTAAGCTACCAATGTGCAAGGGCTATCATATCAAAACATAAACTAGAGACATGTAGCAAGCTAAAAACACCTAAGAGAATTAGTCACCCCGGGTGGTACCGATATCCCAAAATTCGGGTCTTGGCTCATGGACTAATATATTTGTTAAACCTTTGAGTACCAGCGACGTGGGTTATATTTCATGCTAGCTATATTTAGACGATATTATGCAGCTTAGGAAGGATCTGTGGTAGTTGAAAGGGTTGGTTGAGATACCTTGAAGCCTTAGTACTGCTAGAAGTCTTTCATAAGCTGAGTAATATCGTCTAATAGTTGCCAGATTATGATGAAAAGGACGTCCCTGGTACTGAACGGGTTAAATATCCTTTGAGGGTCATGACGCGTCTTGACCGTTTATTCTGGCTATCCTTAGACGATTTTATGCAGCTTATGATGAACTAGTGGTACCGTAGCTAAAGGGTTAAGAGGAGGTTTTTAGTTTGGTCCCTAGATATCCATCAAGCTTAAGATTACACCCCCTTGAGCCCCTTTCAAGATAAATTTGTACATTTTTCGGGAGAAAAATGTCTCGGCTGAAAGCCGGTTCCTCTTAAATTACAGGCTCGCTATCGCTCGCCAGGATAAAATCGACACCTAAATTGCACGAAAGGTCTTAAAATTGACAGAAATGCGTTGAAAGTTCTTAAAATCGTCAAAATAATGGGGCGAACGTCTTAAAATCAGACAAGCAATGGGGCTAAACATGAGGGAGAAAGGAGTCCAGAAAAAACTCCCTCAAGTGGAAATCTCTCCTTACTGAAGATAGTATTTACCCCTTTTATTCCTGGTTATCCTTCCTAAATAGCATAAACTCTTCCAGTGAAAGACAAAATCAAATTTAAAAGTATGGGCTTGCGTAATAAAGGGGAGATTTCCACTTGAGGGATTTTTTTCTGGACCCGTTTCTCCCTCATGTTTAGCCCCATTGCTTTTGAGATTTTAAGACGTTCGCCCTAGTATTTTTGACATTTTAAGAAAAAAATTCCCCATTTCTGTCAATTTTAAGACCTTTCGTGCCATTAAGGTGTAGATTTTTTCCTGGCGAGCGATAGCGAGCTTGTAATTTAAGAGCAACCGGCCTCCGGCTGGGACATTTTTCTACCGAAAAATGTACAAATTTATCTTGAAAGGGGGTCTAGGGGGTGTAATTTAAAGCTTGATGAAAACGTAGGGAACAAACTAAATTCCTCCCCTTAAGGGGTTAACATTGGACTATCTTACCCCGTTATGAAAGCTATATAGAAAAACAAAAATCCCGTCTAGACCAAATGGTTTTATAATAGCCAAAATAAAAGAAGGAATTCGCCATGGTATAAAGGCGCTATCACACGAGCGATTGTTCCGTCAATTTTCCATGAGCAAATTTGTTCTCGTTATATTTCGGGACAGTTTTGCACTAGTATCGGTAACTAGACTGACAGTAGAGTATTTTAGGCGGTTGAATTCTGATCAAGTGTAATTTTTGAAGCTGCCAGACCATAATTAGGCTATGCCCGAGAGGAAGAAAGTTGGAATATAAAAAAAAAAAAAAAAAAAAAATTGCCCGTAAAAATTGCTCGAAAAAGGGCTCGTGTGACTCCGGCTTAAGGAAAGGGTTAATTATGTGTTCTCAGTTGAGTTATTGGGGACAAAGGGAGGGAAAGAAGTACATTAACCCCTTCTGTACCGGCGACGTCTTTTTCACTATATTCTAGCTACTATCAGACAATTGTATTATCATGACGTGTTTTGACAGTATAATCCTGGCTATTGTTAGAAAATATAAATAGGTTTTGAAATAACTTAGGGGCCTATAGAGCTCATTGAGTTTTTACACCCTTTGATTCCTAGAGATCTTTACTAGAATACATAACATCGTCTAATGTGACCAAAGTCAACAATCAAATGCGTCCTAATATACAAAAAAGGGCTAACCCCTTCAGAATGCCATAGCACCGGTGCGTCTGTCTTAATATTCTGGATAAGATTAGAATATTCTATTAAGCTTGGAAATATTTGTGTAAGAGTCAAAAGATTACTTGGTATACTAAACCACTTTAGTTGCTACAAGTATCTCCTAAGCTGTATTAAATAGTAACAAGAATGACTAAAATTAGACTCTGAGTTCGAATCCCGGGAGGACCATATTTGTTCATTGGGGTTTGTTATTGATGATTAATGTTAAGAACGGGGTGTTACTTATTTCTATAGGTTCAGGAACTAGTCTAGCGAGGCCGGTCCTTATAGTGATCTTGGCCCCATTCTATGGTCTTTCCTCTCACTAAAACATTAGGCTTTCCATAATGCAGTTGGGTCTGAGTACATGATTAGATTGATATCCAAAATTCGAAAATGGATATTAATCGTGATCGTGTACTCAACCTTTAACTGTGTTGGTGGTGTAATGGTTTAGGTGCTTATGTTCTGGGTGTGGTGTCCCGAGTTCGAATCCCGGGAGGACCATATGCTTTCATTAGTTTATTCAAGTACATTGGAGTTTGCTACGGCTGATTAATGTTAAGAACGGGGTGTTACTTATAATGACGAGTTCTGGATATTAATAAATAACTCTGAAAAGCTATACGAGAGGTAGGTAGCCTAAAGAGGAACAGGAAAACAGAGTGATAAGTGAGATATTGTTTTGAAGAGAACGAATAGACAAAAAGGATAGAGAATAATAAATGAGGAAATTAAAACTGAAAAAGAAAAAAATTGGAAAGGGTTAGGAAGTGTGGGAAATATGTAGAGAAAAGATGGAATAGGCTACTTAAGGGAAGGTTTCTAGTTTGTTAACTACTCCTCCAGCAATCTTAAAATTTCACCCCATTGACCCCCTTTAGAGATAAATTTGTAAATTTTTCGGTAGAGAAATGTCCCGGCCGAAGGCCGATTACTCTTAAATTACAGGCTCGCTATCGCTCGCCAGGATATAATAGACACCTTAATGGCACGAAAGGTCTTAAAATTGACAGAATGGGGCGAAAATTCTTAACAATTACCAAACTAATGGGGGCAAACTTCCTAAAATCTCAAAAGCAATGGGGCTAGACATGAGGGAGAAAGGGGTCAAGAAAAAAGTCCCTCCAATGGAAATCTCCCCTTAAGGGGGGGGGGGGGGGGGGGGAGGGAGCGAAGCTAAAGTACATGGAAGAAATAAATGAATATGTAAAACTGGGAAGAGGCAATAACTAAGATAAGAACCCGAATAAATTGATAAGAAGATAAAGATTAAAAGAAGAAAAGATTATGTCTGAAGGTAAAAGATTGATACTGATGGAATATTAAGAAGAAAAGATATGCCTGAAGGTAAAAGATTGATACTGTTGGAATATTAAGAACAGATGTCTGAAGGTAAAAGATTGATACTGTTGGTATATTAAGAAGAAAAGATATGTCTGAAGGTAAAAGATTGATACTGATGTAATATTAAGAAGAAAAGATATGTCTGAAGGTAAAAAATTGATACTGATGGAATATTAAGAAGAAAAGATATGTCTGAAGGTAAAAGATTGATACTGTTGGAATATTAAGAAGAACAGATGTCTGAAGGTAAAAGATTGATACTGTTGGAATATTAAGAGGAAAAGATATGTCTGAAGGTAAAAGATTGATACTGTTGGAATATTAAGAAGAAAAGATATGTCTGAAGGTAAAAGATTGATACTGATGTAATATTAAGAAGAAAAGATATGTCTGAAGGTAAAAAATTGATACTGATGGAATATTAAGAAGAAAAGATATGTCTGAAGGTAAAAGATTGATACTGTTGGAATATTAAGAAGAACAGATGTCTGAAGGTAAAAGATTGAAACTGTTGGAATATTAAGAAGAAAAGATATGTCTGAAGGTAAAAGATTGATACTGATGGAATATTAAGAAGAAAAGATATGTCTGAAGGTAAAAGATTGATACTGATGGAATATTAAGAAGAAAAGATTATGTCTGAAGGTAAAAGATTGATACTGATGGAATATTAAGCAGAAAAGATATGTCTGAAGGTAAAAAATTGATACTGATGGAATATTAAGAAGAAAAGATATGTCTGAAGGTAAAAGATTGATACTGATGGAATATTAAGAAGAAAAGATATGTCTGAAGGTAAAAGATTGATACTGATGGAATATTAAGAAGAAAAGATTATGTCTGAAGGTAAAAGATTGATACTGATGGAATATTAAGCAGAAAAGATATGTCTGAAGGTAAAAAATTGATACTGATGGAATATTAAGAAGAAAAGATATGTCTGAAGGTAAAAGATTGATACTGTTGGAATATTAAGAAGAAAAGATATGTCTGAAGGTAAAAAATTGATACTGATGTAATATTAAGAAGAAAAGATATGTCTGAAGGTAAAAGATTGATACTGATGGAATATTAAGAAGAAAAGATATGTCTGAAGGTAAAAGATTGATACTGATGGAATATTAAGAAGAAAAGATTATGTCTGAAGGTAAAAGATTGATACTGATGGAATATTAAGCAGAAAAGATATGTCTGAAGGTAAAAAATTGATACTGATGGAATATTAAGAAGAAAAGATATGTCTGAAGGTAAAAGATTGATACTGATGGAATATTAAGAAGAAAAGATTATGTCTGAAGGTAAAAGATTGATACTGATGGAATATTAAGAAGAAAAGATATGTCTGAAGGTAAAAAATTGATACTGATGGAATATTAAGAAGAAAAGATATGCCTGAAGGTAAAAGATAGATACTGATGGAATATTAAGAAGACAAAATATGTCTGAAGGTAAAAGATAGATACTGATGGAATATTAAGAAGAAAAAATATGTCTGAAGGTAAAAGATTGATACTGATGGAATAATAAGATAGTTTTAAAATGTAGAGAGAAAAGAAAGTGTACCTAAATTACAAGGAGGAAGAAGATAATAATTAAACACAAATATATGTATAAAGAGCAAAGAACCCGAGTGCTCTATTTAAGGGGGGGTGACCTGTTTTTGTTCTGTCCTTTTCTATCTTTCTCTGGCTTGTATCCATTTGGCCCCATTCAGCCTACTGTTTTAAGACGTTTATCCCCATCCAGGTGTCAATGTTTTACTGGTGAGCGGTAGCGAGCCAACATATGTTTTACTTTTGTTTGACAGCAGGCTAAATTATCGAAAAATGTCTCCGGCGAAGCCGGATTTCTTCATATAATGCTGGCTCGCTATCGCTCGCCAGGAAGAAATCGACACCTAGATGGGGATAAAAGTCTTAAAATAGTTGGCTGAATGGGGCCGAATGGATACAAGCCAGAGAAAGTGAGAAAAGGACAGAAATAACAAAATGCAGGTCACCCCCCTTAAAATACGAAAATATACGGAGTCGGAGAAAAGGGAATAAGCGAAGTGAATAAGACACGAGAAGGTTCTTTTAGTACAGTCGCGCTAATAAGTGATGTCTCTGCACCTAGTATGTTTTGATCAATAATTGGTATCAGCAATATCTAAGCTCGATTTCTTCATATCGAGTGAAATATACAAACATGTTTCTACACTTACCCACCCTATTCAACATCTGACAGACATTAATACAGCCCAGAGCAAGCCAAACGTAATGACAGCTGGGACATGACTTATTAGCGCGCCCGTACATAAATTATGAATGCAATAAATACAAATATAATAGAACGACATTTGTGTACCCATCGGCGACTCCCCTTTATAGGACATCCCTACCAATTAGTTTTGTGCGACATGCGTGTGATTACGGTAACACTCACAGGCTCGTATTTGGTATTAGGCCGCCGTTGCACCACCACCCACAACACCAAACCTAAATTCCCAGAACACACCAAATTTTGAAGAGGAAATTATATTTTCGGGTATATTTCCATTCAGCGGCTCCAGATCAACCAAAACAAAGAGAGAGAGAGAGAGAGAGAGAGAGAGAGAGAGAGAGAGAGAGAGAGAGAGAGAACAAAGTACAAAGGAAATCAAGCAACAACAGGTCTAGTGACCCTTCTAGGTTGCTTGTCCTCCAAAACACTGAGGATCAAGTGGAGAGAGAGAGTACAAAGGAGTACAAAGGAAATCAAGCTACAACAGATCTAGTGACCCTTCTAGGCTGCTTGTCCTCCAAAACACTGAGGATCAAGTGTCCAAACAGTGGTTTAGAGTGGGTAAGGGAACATTGGAAAGGGAACTACTGCCCTGCCACTAACGTGGCAGGACTAGGAAGTTAGTAGGGGACATATGGGTTAGTAACTGAGGGGAGGATAAAGTTATTCATTTACAAACGCAGTCAGTCGCGGGTTTGATGCGAGATATTTGTCTAGGCGGAATTTAAATGAATCAACGGTGCTGCAGTCTATAACGTTTCGGGGAAGCCCATTCCACAAGTTGACAACTCGATTGAAGAAGAAATTCTTAGATTCGTGCGAGTTAAAAGATTTACCAATAATTTTGCAACCGTTTCCCCGTGTGTAATTAGATTGGTCGATAGTGAAGTACTTACTACAGTTCATATTGTCGATGCCTTTGATGATTTTGAACACTTGAATTAAGTCGCCTCTTAATCTGCGCTGGGTTAAAGGAAATAGATTTAATTCTCTAAGACGCTCTTCGTATGGTTTGTTCTTTAGGCTAGGTATCATTTTGGTAACTCTACGTTGAACTCGTTCTAGCTTGTTTATATCTTTTTGGTAATAAGGGCACCAGGATTGAACGCAGTATTCCAGAAGAGGGCGGACTAAGGAATTGTAAAGGGTTAGGATAACTTCTTTGGATTTATGCTCAAATGACCTGCCTATAAAGCCAATTATTTTGTTTGCCTTCTTAACAACTTCTGAACATTGTTGACTCGGTTTTAGGTTTCTCGATATTGTTACTCCCAGATCAGTTTCTCTGTTTACATTCTTAAGCTGAGTGCCATTCATCGAATAGTTTGCTTTCTCATTTAGGTATCCGACATGTAGTACTTTACATTTATCCGCATTGAAACTCATTTGCCAAATTTGGGCCCAACATGACAATTTATCTAGATTGTGTTGCATATCGTCAACTTGTTCTTTTGAGAGTACGCTATTTGCAATTTTTGTATCGTCAGCAAATTTTGAGATTGTGCAGGTGAGACCCTCATCTATGTCGTTGATGTAAATTAGAAAGAGAATTGGTCCTAGTACCGATCCCTGGGGTACCCCGCTACTTACATTGGTCCATTTAGATGCCTTACCGTTTATGACTACTCTTTGCTTTCTGTTGTTGAGCCAATTTTCTATCCATTTCAACACACCGTCTTGTATTCCATGCGCTTTTAGTTTTAGCAGTAAACGTTTGTGGGGAACTTTGTCAAAGGCCTTTTGAAAATCAAGGTATATAATATCTACAGCTTTACTCTCATCCCAAGCTTTCTGGCATCTAGCCAAAAACCTCTCCAACAATTTCTCTTCCTCGTCTTTCCCTCCCCTTTCCCACTCTGATGGCACAACCATCACTTCTTCCTCTGACAAAGCTAAACTCTTCGCTCAAACTTTTGCTAGAAACTCCACCTTGGATGATTCCGGTGCTATTCCTCCCTCTCCGCCCTCCTCTCTCTTACTTATGCCTAATATCCTAATCTCTTCTAAAGATGTACTTTCTACCCTCTCTGGGCTTAACACTAATAAGGCGTACGGTCCGGACGGTGTTCCTCCTGTTGTTCTCAAAAACTGTGCTTCCGTGCTGACTCCCTGCCTAGGCAAACTCTTTCGTCTCTGTCTATCCTCTAACGTCTTCCCTTCATGCTGGAAGTTTGCTCACATTCAACCTGTCCCAAAGAAGGGTGACCGCTCTCAACCCTCCAACTATCGTCCAATTGCTCTTATCTCTTGTCTTTCTAAAGTTTTTGAAACTATTCTTGCTTCCAAATTTCTTAAGCATTTCTCTTCTCATAATCTGCTCTCAGATCGCCAGTATGGCTTCCTTAAGGGTCGCTCTACTGGTGATCTTCTTTCATATCTTACTAACTCTTGGTCATCCTCCTTTCGGGACTTCGGTGAGACTTTTTCTATTGCACTAGACATATCGAAAGCCTTCGATAGAGTCTGGCATAAATCTTTAATTTCTAAACTACCCTCCTTCGGTTTCTATCCCTCCATCTGTGCCTTTGTCTCTAATTTCCTTTCCGGCCGTTCCATAGCTGCGGTTGTGGACGGCCATTGTTCACTTCCTCACCCTATAAACTCCGGTGTTCCTCAGGGCTCTGTCCTATCTCCTATTCTCTTTCTAATTTTTATAAATGATCTCCTTAACTGTACCTTAATTCCCATCCATTCATACGCAGACGACTCAACCTTACACTACTCCATTAGTTTTTCAGAACACCCCAGCCAGCAATCCCTCAACGACAAACGTAATGAAGCCATAGAACTCTTAAATTCTGATCTAAATACTATTTCCAATTGGGGCAGAGAAAACCTTGTTAACTTTAATGCTTCCAAAACCCAATTTCTCCATCTATCTACCCGTCAGGATCTCCCAGCGGACTATCCCTTATTCTTCAACAATACAAAAATCAACCCTTCATCTTCTCTCAATATTCTTGGTGTCTCTTTTTCTTCTGCTCTCATTTGGAAGGACCATATTACCAGTCTTGCTAAGGCAGCCTCCCAGAAGCTGGGTGTGCTCAATCGCCTTAGGGGGTTCTTTTCCCCTGCACAGCTTCTTGCTCTGTACAGGGGCATAGTGCGCCCTTGTATTGAGTATTGTTCACATGTGTGGGGAGGTTCCTCTCACACCGCTCTCCTAGACAAAGTTGAAAGGAAGGCCTTTCGTATCATTAACTCCCGTCCACTCACCAACTCTCTGCAATCTCTCTCTCTCCGCCGCAATGTTGCATCTCTCTCGCTATTCTATCGCTACTATAATAATCAGTGTTCCTCAGAGCTATCCCAGTGCATACCACCTCCTTTACGTAGGGCACGTGGTACCCGTCTTGCAACTCAATCCCACCCCTACTCTGTGCAACTCTCCAACCCAAGAGTGAAACGTTACTCTCAAACTTTCTTCTACTCAACATCTGAGCTCTGGAACTCTCTCCCAGAATCAGTCTTTCCCTCTTCCTATGACTTAAATTGCTTCAAACTCCGTGTGTCCAGGCATTTTGGCTCAAACGTCCCTTGATTTTGGCCCTGTCACTCTTTCAACTATGGGGGAGGCACTCGCTATAGGCAGTTATGCCTTTTGCCTCCCTCAATCACATAGAAAAAAAAAAAAAAAAAAAAAAAAAAAAATCGTAGAGGTTGAGGATATCGTGGAAGAAGTCTAAGAGGTTTGTTAAACAGGAACGTTTTTTACGAAAGCCGTGTTGAGTATCTTTAAGTATGTTATTTTCCTCTAAGTGATTTAAGAGTCTGTCTCGTATGACCGTTTCTAGCATTTTACATACAACTGAGGTTAAGCTAATTGGACGATAGTTACTGGGTAGGGATTTGCTGCCTTTTTTGAATATCGGTGTTACGTTGGCTAGCTTCCACTGATCAGGCATAGTTCCAGACTGCAAGGATTTATTGAATAGTAATGTCAGTGGTTTGGAGAGCTCATTCTTAGCTTCCTTTAGAACTCTAGGCGAGATTGTATCAGGTCCTGGCGTTTTATTTACTTTGAGTTTATCTAAACAATTCAATACTTCTCTCTCTGTAACGGTGATATTGCTTAGAACATCTGAATTATCAATCTGAATCGGCGATGGTGTAGGGATATCACTGAGATCTTCGGTTGTAAAAACTGATGCAAAGAAGGTATTGAGGGCATTACTCATTTGTACTTCGTCTTTGGTGTATTCTCCTTTTTCATCGACTAACGGTCCAACAGTTGAAGTAACTACTTTTTTCTTTCTGATATAACTATAGAATTCTTTCGGGTTTGTTTTACTTTGATTCGCAATATGTAACTCTAAGGTCTTTTTACTTTGCTTAATTAACTTTTTGGCTTTGCGTCGTAGCTCTACAAATTTCACCCGTTCTTCGTCATTTTGTGAGGATTTTAATCTATCATTAGCAAATTTTTTAGCAAGCAGGCAGTTTGAAATATCTTTATTCCACCATTTGGGCTTATTATTATGGCCTGGACGCCGTATTTTCGATGGTATGCAGTCTTGCACTGCTTTTAGGTAAGTGGTTTCGAATAACTTCCAAGATGTATTTATGTCGTTATTGTTAATTAAAAAGCTCCAGTCAGTTTCTTTAAACATAGCTCTAAGTTTATGGAAGTTTGCTTTCTTGAAATTAGGGACTTTTTCGATGCTACTATTTGGTTCGTTACTAGTAAACTTTAAAGTGAAAGTTATCGTACGATGGTCGCTGTTACTGAATTCATCACCAACATTCAAATTCTCTATCAATTCTTCTTTTGTTGCAAGTACAATGTCAAGAACGTTATTACCACGGGTCGGCGTTCGAACAAATTGATAAAGCGAACTCTCTTGCAAGTTCGTATACAAGTCATGTCCGGAGTGTGAAGTAAGAGTATCGCCCCACTTGGTCACAGGTAAATTAAAGTCGCCAAAAATTACGGTATCTTGTGAGTTACTTACATCTGCAATTTGTTCGTAAATTTCTCGGTCAGTTTGCACTGATTGAGCTGGAGGTCTGTATATTAACGCAAGTATTATTTTTGTACCTTTATTATTCTTTATTAGCACAAAAGATGTGTCGACGTTCACAATTTGAGGTTTTGACACGAGGGTCGGGTTAAGACTTTCTTTGATATAAAATAAAACGCCACCTCCATTTTTATTTATTCGGCTGTTCTCAAACATTACATAACCGGGAAGTGAATACTCTGCTAAAAAGTCTCTATCTTCTGTATTGAGCCAAGATTCTGTTATGCCAATCACATCATAATTTTCTGTAAACACTAGTTCCTCTAAATCTGAAAATTTATTGCGTATGCTACGAGCGTTTGCATAGAAAACCTTTAAAGTTGCGGTTTTAGAACTCGCATTACGTTCTTTCATCGAATTATTGGTTCTGGTCGGATCTACATTTACATTCATGGCTGTCCTCGGTCCTCGGTCGTTATCCCTGACGGTTTTGAATTTGGGTCGTGTTGGTGGAGATTTATCCAAATTCGCGGTTCTTGACGGATTAGTATTTAATTCCTTTGTAGGTTGCCGTCCTCGCTGTCTTCGGTCCTCCTTCCTGGTTGTCCTGTGCTGAGTCGATTTCTTCTCCGAAAATCCTTCACCGCATCGTTGAGAAGACGCCCAAAACGTGCTGCTCCCACCTGGTTCAGATGAACTCCATCGTCCGAAAACAAATAGTCATCGTAGTAGAAATTGTCCCAGGTGTCGACGAATCCCACGTTCTCCTTCCTGCAGAGGTTTGCTAGACAACGATTTGTGCTGGTGGCTATGTTGTAAAATCGGCTCTCTACACCGAGCCGGGGGACGATTCCTGAGACGATGATCCTTGATGACTTCTCCTTAAACGACTTGATCAGCTGCTGGTACTTTAAAAGCAAATCTTCCGACCGGGTTCGCTGCACATCGTTGGATCCAACGTGGATGACATACATTGTATTAGCAGGGGCCAGCTTTGATACTTCGTCAACTGCTGCAACTACGTCATCCACACCACCACCAGGGATACAAAAACGCTTCCTGGTCTTAGGTGCCCTGGCGCAAAACTCTGAGCTGACCACGTATCATCGAGTCTCCCACGAGCCGGACTTCTTCTATTTCCTCTTCGTCATCTGAGTCTGCGAGTATCTGGAAACGGTTTTGACACTCGGTAATCGGTATGTGTTTCCTGGTCTTGGGGCAAACGTTGTTCCTCACGACACGGAAGTTGTCTTGAGGGGGAATAATAATAATAATAATAATAATAATATTTATTCAGTTAGCAATTTACAGAGTTGGTACCACATAGTTTGTTACAAATATGACATGTACCAGCCTTGCATAATTCCAACTAAGGATAGCCCAATAAGGCCGTTAGGCGTATTTCCATTGGGGTCCTTGTGGGATTAGGTTAGCTGGGGAAAATGGGGAGGATAAAGAAATAGGTACTTTAGAGAAAGTATTTCTAGGGGGTTATTTTAAGATACCTTACATCCTATAGTAAATATCAGTAATCCGTAATCAGTAATCATTTCAGTTTGGTTTGTCTATCTCTTATGTCGCATTTAGTAGTAGACATAAGCTTGGTGCTCCCTTCTCGCAGCTGTCCGGTTCAGGTGTTCCTTCAGGCTACGTCTGAAGGAATACAGTGTTCTCTTTTCACGGACTGACTGGGGTAGGTCGTTCCAGTCTTTGATGGCGGTGAAGAAGAATGTTTGCTTACCCTGTCCTTGGATTCTCGGGACCTTAAAATTAAACATCCTGTTTCTTGTATTATGTCCACTCCTCTCATTTGCTTTAACACAATCATTCTTTAGGTACTCTGGAGCTCTGTCATAGAAAATTTTGAAGGCATTAGTGAGCCTGATTTGTTTGGCCCTGTCAGCGACATTGAGCATACCTAGTGACTGAAGTTGTTCCTGGCCAACATGTGATCTGGGTCCTAGGTTCAGCATGAACCTAACCATTTTATTTTGAGTGACCTGAAGTTTGTGCTGTGCTGATTTAGATGATGCAGAGTACCAGGATGACACAGAATAGTCAAAATGACATTGAACAAGCGCTTGGCAGAGGGTCTTTTTGGTCGCCGCGGGCAAGCATCCCACCTGTCTATACAGGTATTTTATACGTGCTCTACACTTACTCAGGATAGATTCCAAAATTGTTTCACCTGACAAACTCGCGTCCAGTTTTAGTCCGAGATATTTAACTTGTGACACTGTTGTTATAGGAATATCATTACAGTTGACCGAGAAGCCCACAATGTCTTTCAGTTTGCGTTTTGTTCCACATAAGATGGCTTCCGTCTTGCCCAGGTGAAGAGATAGTCTATTGTCCACTAGCCATTCACTACATGATTCTAGTTCTTTGGAAAGTGAAGCGGCAATACTTATTGGGTCTTTTCCTGAAACCAGGAGCACGCTGTCGTCTGCATACAGTAATAATTTACATGAGACGCTCAGTTCCATGTCGTTCACATAACAGAGAAAGAGTAAGGGACCAAGGATGCTTCCCTGCGGGACCCCACAGTTAATTGGCATAGGATCAGATATATTATCATCAATTTTGACTCTTTGGGTTCTACCACTAAGATAAGATTTAAACCAGTTCACAGATCCTATGCCCATTGCTTGTAGTTTATTACATAGGATATCATGGTCTACTGTGTCAAACGCTTTTTGTAGATCAAGAAGAACCATACCGGTGTAGTTACCTTTAGACATTTCTTTACGAATGTGATCCGTTAAGTGGATGAGACAGGAGTCTGTCGAGTACATGCATCTGAAACCTGATTGAAACTTATAGAATAGATCATTTTGTTTGAGGTAGTGTTCAATTTGGGTGTATACCGCTCTTTCAAGGATTTTAGATACAATACATAATATGCTAACTGGTCTGTAGTTACCAACTTCTAGTTTATTTCCTTTCTTGAATAGAGGGGTTACAATAGCTTCCTTCAGTTCAGCAGGTACAGTGTTGGTGTTAATTGACAAGTTGATGATGTGAGTTAGGGGGCCTGCTATACCAATGGCTCCATCTCGTAGAAATTTGGCAGGAATTTTGTCTGGTCCTGTGCTTTTATGTACATTTAGGTTAGACAGCTCGTCAAAAGTGTATTTTGGTGTAACATTTTGCAATCCAAATGTGTTTGGGTGTATGTCTTTATCTCTGTAGAAATTTCGAAAGGTGGCCGTTGTTGTCGTGTATTTATTGAGAGGTTGAGGTAGGTTCTGTGCAAGTGTGTTTGCTATGGAGGTGAAGAAGGAGTTGAAGTAGGTTGAAATTTGTCGTTTATCGTGGCAAATCTGATCATTAATGGTGAGAGCAATATTAGTGTTAGACGAATCCCTTGTCTTGTTGCTGTAGCCTGTTGTTTTTAGGTGCCTCCATAGTTTCTTTGGGTTATTCTGATATTCCTCTGCCTTATTGTGAAAATAATTAGTTTTCGCTGATTTTATTTTCCTACTTAGTTTATTCCTGGCCCTGTTGAACTCATGTTTCAGACCTTGATCCTGTCTATGTTTCGCTAGCCTTTTTAACAGATTGTCTCTGTGTTCCAGATGGTGTAGTATGTCATTGTTGATCCATGGGTCTGACCTTGCTTTAATTCGTATGTCTTTCAGAGGAGCTATTTCGTCTAGAATGTTTGTGATGATGGTTCTGAAGCCAACCCATGCGTCATTAACGTTTGTACTTCCAAACACTGGAGACCAGTCTGTATTCCATAAAATGTCCAGAAATGTTTCTTTATTGTAGTTTCTGAGTGACCTTGTTTTGATAATCTTGTGATTCTCTAGGGTAATTTTTGTGGTTTTTCGTGTGCAATATGTGACGAAGTGATCACTTATCCCAGTCTGTATAACCCCTGATTGGGATATTTTGTCCTCTCTGTTACAGTTTATGTGGTCTATTATTGTGGCAGTGTTCTCAGAGATACGTGTGGGGGTTGTGATGAGTTGTTTATGATTGTGCATTGTCAGTATATGCCTATATTCTCGTACAAGCCTATCATTTCGTTGTTTGTAACACAGGTTAAAATCCCCTAGTATGATGGATTCATTCAGAGGGTCTAGCGATGACAACGTTCGTTCAAATTTGGTCAAGAATTGTGTGTCGTCTGGTGGCCTATAGCATACCCCAATTGTGATGGGTCTTGTCCTCGGCAGGCGTAGATCGATCCACAGAGCTTCGTGATTTTCTACATGGAGGTCGGTCCTGGTTGTGTGTGTGAGGTTGTTTTTTACATACAGACATACTCCTCCCCCATGCCTATTGCGATCATTCCTAACCATGTTGAAACCTTGAATGTTTATTTCACCATCGTTTATACTTGAATCCAGCCAGGTTTCTGTGATTGCAATTATTGAAGCTTTGGTCTTATTAGCTAACAAGTTTATTTCTGACAATTTATGGTACATTGATCTGGCGTTAATGTGGATAAGATGGAGCCCTTTGTTGGTGAACACTCTGTATTCATCTTTGATTTTGAATGTGTCCTGGCTGGATTCTGAGTTGTTAATACTTGGATCATTTACATTAATATTCGGTAATGAATGCAAGGCACACTTATTGCAAAGGAATTCCCGTTCATCACTGTTGGTCTTCTTAGATATGCACTTCATGTGAGCTACCTGTTTACACTTTACACAGTTTTGGATCTTCTGACGTCGTGTTATGAGTGATTCACAAATAAAACAAATGGTTTCGCGATGTTGTACAGCCGAGTTCCTACATTTAACACATTCAACTTTGTTTCTACTGTTAACGTAAGTACATCGGTTATGAACAATTTCATTACAACTGTTGCATTGTAAAAGTGAACTCCTATTGTTGAAACCAATATTACAGACTATACATAGTTTTTTCTTACTGTTTATCATACGTCTGGAGGTGTGGTTTGGTCCGCGTCGATCAGCTGTTTGTGCGGGAGAGGGTAGGGGATACTCGCGGTCGGGCTGTGGTTGTTTGCTGTTGTTGTTGTTTTCATTGTCCGTTGATGCTGCTTCCCTGTAGATGTATTTGCGAGTGCTACCTGTTTTTATTGTTGTTCTTGTTGCATGTTGTGCTACTTGGGTCGCCGATATCTGTGGTATTAATGGTAATGCTGTGGGTAATGTAGAGTTGGTGGAGTGGGTAATTGCTAGTTCCCTGCATTTATCGCATTCCATTTCTTTTCTGCTGTTAACATAAGAACATCGATCGTGTGCTGTTTCATTACAGATACTACATTGTGATGTTGGACTCCTTTTGTTGAATCTAATATCGCACACTGTACATAGATTCTTTGTATTGTTCGTCGTACGTCTGGCAGTGTGATGATCAGCTGTGCTACTAGGGTGGGGACTGTCTGTGGCTATGTCTCCCCCTGTGACCCCTCCCTGCCCCACCTGTATTTGCTGTTTGATGATGTTGTCCTTATTCCTGGCTGCTAATGCTGCTAATGCTGCTCCATTGTTGATGTTGTTGCGACTGATGCCTTTCTTCCTAGTTGCTCCAGTTACATGTTGAGCCACCGATAGTGTTGGATTGTGTTGTGGGTTGAATTGGAGCGTGACGGGAGACTGGGTCGCCGACCGTGTTGGGTTGTGTTGTGGGTTGAATTGGAGCGTGACGGGTGGCTGGGGTACCTGCTGGCCCAGTTTGTTATAACGAATTTTACTGCTAGGGACTGTTGAAATGTCGGTGTCTGCCTTACTTGTTTGGTGGTGAGGTTTCTTCAACGTTGAACTAGGGCCGGGGTTGGTCTCTACATCTCCGCAGCTAATTAGAGTGTAGCACAATAGGTGTTGTAGCGAGGTTGTGCCAGAGTGTTTGCCCAGTCGCGGCATCTTCCCGATATATGAAATAGACCAGGCAGGAATGGTGACCGAAATTTCACTCGTGTGTGATTTCTGTGTGACGAGGTCCCTCAATACTTGTTTAGGGTTGACCTGGTACACTACCGGTCCCCTCTGCACCTGTATATCAGCACAGCCCCTCTGGATGTTGAGAAGGATGATACATAGAGAGAGGGCTACGCCCGCACCCTTCATCCCTCCCGCCATCTTGGCTTGTATATGTATATGGGAAGAGAGTCACTATTTGTATCTTGAGTATCGGATACATCAGCTGAAGTGGCTACTGTAGGCGTTGAATTGTTGGCAGTTGACGTTGGGGCGTTGGTGGCTGCTGGAGTTGCGGTGACAATTGAAGTTTGTGGTACTCCAACGTTGAGTGTTACAAACTCTTGGAGTGATTCCAGCTTCATGGTGAGGACGTTGATCTTGTTGTAGGCTTAGTCTAATTTCACTGTAAAATTCTCTCGTTGCTGGCAGAGCCGGCAGTCTTGAAGATCGATAGTAGCAAACATGGACTCACCAAACCTACCGGCGCAGTTCGCACAAGCGCGAGGCATGGTGACAGTCACTTTCTTCAGATCACTTCACTCACTTAAAAAACAATTCACTCACTTTAAAACACTTCACTCGCTTTAAAAACACTTCAATCACTTCAACCGAAAACAAATATGCTGAAATACGCAGAAATAGGTTATCAGGGGTGATAGCCTAACCGAAAACAAAAATGTTGAGATACGCAGAATTAGGCTTCCAGGGGCGATAGCCTAACCAAAAGTTTTTTTTTTAAATTGAAATACGCAATAATAGGCTACCAGCGTTGAATAGCCTAACCGAAAATAATAAAATTGAAATTCGCAGAAATAGGCTACCAGGTGTGATAACCTAACCTTAAACAAATATATGTATAACAGAATATGTAACTAAATATACAATTCACCAAATAGAGATTATATAAAAATAAAGTGTGACTGCACACAAGGGGTTAATATACTGTGTCAACAGATGGCCCTGGTGTCACTGTAGCCTAGTAAAGCAGTAGCCTACTCTTTTTAGATAAAAAAAGTGTATCAGTCAAAGGTTATTACAAGAACGTGCAAGCAACAACTAAAATTACAGATATATACTGTATAGCTACAGTAGGATACTAAATACAATATCTACAAGAGTTAATAATAAAACAGATTGGCTGGCTATAGGCTAGGCTAGGTTTGGGTTAGGTCAAAAGTTTGGCAGGTTGGGTTAGGCTAGGTTAGTTTGTACAAATACCACCCTTAGCTTAAAGTAAAATCAGTCTGAGGAGAAAAAGTCAAGAATATATCTAGGGGGAAAAGATAAATGAATGCACTTAAATTTGGTACAAAATTTGCTGGAATTTAATGTATAATCCCCCCAAAAGGTTTGTTTACAAAATGGCGTCGGCGTTAGTCTCTGTAGGCAGGTTAGTTAGTAAACAATATTGTTTATTAGCAAATTAATATGCAAAGCTTTACTTACATACAAGGCAGTTAAATAGATACTTACTACAGTAGGTAATGGGTAAAATTAGGGGCTACGATTTTATATAAAATAGTAATAAGAGAGCGTTTGTTTACAAAGCAAAACAAAACAATAGATGGCGCTAGTGGCGCCCTGTCCGAGCAGGAGTCTTGTGATAAACACAAAGTTTATCAGTCAATACACAGCGAAATATCGTGCAGTGTTACTTACTAAGCTACAGGATGGTTAAACGTGCTCTTAACCACCTTTCATGCACAAGAATGAAGAGGATGAGTAGTTAATACTCAAATTATGATCGATATCGTGAGAGCGTTGACAGAGCGTCTGCAGCGTCTGGCGGTAGCACGGGGTATTGAGAGAGAGAGAGAGAGAGAGAGAATATGAATATGTTGAGGGAAAAGTTTGTGTTGAAACATCTAAGGGAAGTCAGAAGAGTCCCCTCGATCACTTAAGAAGCGTACAGTAATATTAATAAAACTTTTCCACTGTACCCACGGGTGCCCAAACACCATACGAGTCAACTCCAAAGATCCCAGACAACAAAGTAAATAATTATGTACTACTACAGAGATGACAAAACATTCCTTATATGTGAAAGATATATATATATATATATATAGACGAGTATGGTGTATATTTAAGGCTCTCCTGATAACCCAGGTGTATAAGGTAGGAATAACCAGGAACCAAGGACCTCAGGTAGTTTGAGTGAGGTTGGGAAAGTTTATAATATATGTGTGTGTATGTGTGTCCTTGATTTAGGTTGCTCGCTCACTCCCTGTATCTTCCTGTTTCACTCTCACGTACAATCACACGCACATACACTCGCAAGAATACATTTTATTTGTATGCGTTTGTTTTTTGTTCAGAGTGCCAGAGCCTCTCCTGAAATATTATTAGAGCATAATTAATCATATCCCGATGTATCAAGAATAAAACATCATCAGCTGTTCTAAGATGCTAAAGCAAGGAGTGAAAGGGGATAACAGAAATGGGACGAAAAGACACTATGTAATAATGGAAACAGAGAGAGAGTGAGTTTGTGTGTATGTATGTGTGTATGAGTTAGTCAGTGAGAGTGATTTAAGGGGGGTGACCTTTTTTAATTTTTCTCCTTTTCTCTTTCTCTGGCTTGTATCCATTCGGCCCCATTCAGCCAACTATTTTAAGACTTTTATCCCCATCTAGGTTTCGATTTTTTCCTGGCGAGCGATAGCGAGCCAGCATTATATGAAGAAATCCGGCTTCGCCAGACATTTTTCTATCGAAAAATGTAAAAATTTAGCCTCCGGTAAAATATATCTAAAAATATGCTGGCTCGCTACCGCTCACCAGTAAACAATTGACACCTGGATGGGGATAAAAGTCTTAAAACAGTAGGCTGAATGGGGCCAAATGGATACCAGCCAGAGAAAGATAGAAAAGGACAGAAATAACAAAAACAGGTCACCCCCGTTAATGTGAAAGTGAGACCGAAAGAGACAGTGAATGAGAGAGCGAGCTAAACCAAGAGATTCATATGGAACAGATAACACGAAATACCCCCGACACGAAAACACTAAACGCTTGGCTATAAAAACTGGCAAGAGAGAGAGAGAGAGGTCCTGCGAGGGAAGATAAAGAATATGTGATACGTGGTGCGGGTCCCAGATAACACTAAATCAAAGCATACACAGTGGAGAGAGAGAGAGAGAGAGAGAGAATATGTGATGCGGGTCCCAGATAACACTAAATCAAAGCATACACAGTGGAGAGAGAGAATATGTGATACGTGGTGCGAGTCCCAGATAATACTAAATCAAAGCAGAGAGAGAGAGAGAGGGAGAGAGAGGATAGTGTTTGATGTGAAAAAGTGTCAAATAAGGTGAAGTTATGCTTTAGGGTGTGTATGTGTGTGTGAGAGAGATAGAGTTACACAGACCTTGCATTCCCTACTAGGTGGTCCGGCCTTAACTAGACTAGAGACGAGGACAGTTTTTAGTAGAAGAATAGGACAGCAAAGTAGAAGGCTCTCTCCCCACCCTCCGGATAAGAAGCTGTACCGGAAAATGGGATGAAGTGTAACCTTATGAGTCGAGAAATGCCTACAAGGAAAGTTTGTATATAGGATAGAAAAAGGCTTAGTCTGGAAGGGAATTTACACTTAAGCCTCGGTCACACACTTTATGAATTTTTGGTTTGGGACCAAATATGGGAGGCCTTAAAAGGGGAGGCGGACCGTTTTTTTTTTCTATTAATTCATTTATTCATATACAGTAGGCCTATTTATTCATATACAGTAGGCCTATTTATTCATATACAGTAGGCCTATTTATTAGTTTTCTCGCTAGACCTCCATCAAGCTTAAACAAAATACCCCTTAGACCCCCCCTTCAAGTTAAATTTGTACATTTTTCGGTAGAAAAATTTCTTGGCCGAAGGCCGGTTCCCCTTATAATTTCAGGCTCGCTATGGCTCGCCAGGAAATAATCGACACTTAAATGGCACGAAAGGTCTTAAAATTGACAACAGAATGGGGCGAGAAGTCTTAAAATCGATAAACTAATGGGGTAAAAATCTTAAAATCTGAAAACTAATTGAGCTAATCATGAGGGAGAAGGGGGTCCAACAAAGCGGCCCATGTCCCTTTAAGCCTCTGTCACACACGGGACTTTGTCAACACGTCCTTGAACCGTCCTTAGCCGATTTTTTCGGAATTCTCGGTCAGGACCAAATGTGGGGGATCTGGCTAAAGAAAATCATCTAATGGTAACCAAAATAAGATAACAAACAATATGTCATCGAGCTGAAGGGGTTGAAAAAGTTTGCACCGGACTTTGCGAAACACAACACGCGGTCACATTACAGCTTGGAACGGTCGGGACGCCAGTGTGACAGGCCCTTTAGGGATACCTTACAATGACCATGGTGTGAAGCACCCGTGCCCCGTCATTGCCTCGACCGCGCTCCTGCTGCCAGACAGCCTTAAAGCCCCTTTCACACAGCCATCCAGACACTCCCAACGAACGAAATTGGATTGTTGTGTACATTTATGAGAGACAGTCCGACGACAATTGTGTGGGATGACAGCCATCCGTACGTAAAACGAGACGACAATGGTGTGGGATGACAGCCATCCGTACGTAAAACGACCGCATACCATAAGACCCCGTAAGACCCCGTCAATGGGCCAACAAACACATGAGCAAGACCGCAGTCCAAAAATCTGAAGACAGACCATAAAATTCAATAGACCGCAAAACGACAGGCAGAAAACAACCTCTCCACAACGCCTAAGATTGATTCTCGACCACTTATCGACAGGGATTGTGTGTGTGTGTGTGGGGGGGGGGGGGGGGGTGAGTATGTTGGTGCATGTGTGTGTGTGTCGGTGTGTGTGTGTGTCAGTGAGTGCCTGTCTGTATATATGTGTTAGTGAGGGGGTAAGGTGGGGGATCAGGGAGTGTCTGCATTTGTATATGTGTGCCTTGTGTGTGTCAGTGTGATTGTGTGTGTGGGTGGGTGTGAGTGCCTGTCTGTATATATTTGTTTGGGAGTGGGAGGGTCAGTCAGTGTCTGTATGTGTTTATGTGTGCCTTTTGTAAGCGTGTCTGTGTGTGTCGGTGTGGTTGTGTGCGTGTGTGTAATTGTGTTGGTGAGTGTGTGTGTAGTTATGTGTGTGTTTATATCCCGTTATGTATGTGTATGTTGTGGTGTATTAGCTTATAGTCGTGTGTGTTGAGTTCCATAATACAATCTAATTATTCTTTATGATTTGCAATATTATGACTTTCTCTTACTTAGTTGCTTCTGTGATGTTTTAGCGCGTGAATGTTTTTACGGACCTAACATTTAATTATGTTTGATATGTATCTTCCTCTTTTCTATCTTATTGTTGGTTGAGCTTGGGAAACTCTCTATCCAATGTAATAAGTCTCCTCATACATGTCTCCCGACGATAGGACACCGTCAACAGACCGCCTCCCAACAGAAAAACTGCCTCCCAACTGCCTTCTGACTGGAATTTTAAATATTATAAACGTGAGATCTTTAACCTGAGAGCTTGCTATTTATATAATGGTTCGACTTTCATTTGATAATCATACTGTACTTTTTTGCTTTTTGTTCCAACGTGTAAAATTTTACATTTGTCAACATAAAAGGGCATTTGCCAGTTTTTGGACCAGTCAACTATTTTGCTTATGTCGGAGTGCAGGCTATTTCTGTCTTCCTCGCGGAGACTATGGTCCCCATTTTTGTATTGTATGCAAATTTTGAGATAAAGTTATTCAGACATAAATCAATATCAATTGTATAGATGCTATACTGTATATAACCTGACCAAGGACCGACCCCTGAGGCACACCACTGGTAACAGGCACTCATTTCGATTGTATGCCCTTAATAACAACCCTTTGCTTTTGTACTGTAAGCCAACTTTTAATCCCTTGATATATATTACCTGTTATCCCAAGCTTTTATAACTTACATAATACTATATTGTGGGGTACATTGTCGAAGCCTTTTGAAAGCTAAGGCAAACTACGTCAAGCGCCTTAGTCGAGTCATTCATAGTAACTAATTTATTATATAATATAAAAATGCACGATTCTATGATTCAAAGCCTGTGCTGGCTGTCTCTTATTATTGCATAAGATTCTAGATACTCAACTAAGTTATCTCTGCAAATTTGTTTAAACAAATTATGCTATTACTTTTGTCAAACTTATTGCCTCATACGTGACTTGCTTTGGCTCGATCACTCTTTTCGTGAATGGGTGTAATGTACGCTGTTTTCCAATCGTTAGGGACGCTTCTCTGCTGTAGTGATAAGTTAAATACAATGGTCAGGGATTCCCTTATTTCTTTTTATATTTATTTTAATATCTCTTATGGAAACTATCATGCCCGAGAGTTTTGTTAATATATAATTGACCTAATTTAAACAAATCTTCACTACTATTTCATGTGTTGTTACTGCCTTATGTGTTGTAGTATTCTTCACTACTATTTCATGTGTTGTTACTGCCTTATGTGTTGTAGTATTCTTCACTACTATTTCATGTGGTGTTACTGCCTTATGTGTTGTAGTATTCTTCACTACTATTTCATGTGGTGTTACTGCCTTATGTGTTGTAGTATTCTTCACTACTATTTCATGTGTTGTTACTGCCTTATGTGTTGTAGTATTCTTCACTACTATTTCATGTGGTGTTACTGCCTTATGTGTTGTAGTATTCTTCACTACTATACCATGTGTTGTTACTGCCTTATGTGTTGTAGTATTCTTCACTACTATTTTATGTGTTGTAGTATTCTTCACTACTATTTTATGTGTTGTTACTGCCTTATGTGTTGTAGTGTAGTTGTTGTTAAGTGTATTTGCAATATATATGTCGGCTGTCGCTAATTGATCATCTTTAAGCCGGTATCACACGAGAGCTTTTATAGTCAACATTCGATGATCAACATTTTTCTGGCAACATTTCTGGTATATTTTGCACTGGTATCGGAAACTAGATTGGAGGTAGATGAATGTACGTAACCGAAATAGTTCAAATATTGACCTCATAAACTGCCAGACCAGTGTTGAGCATAAATCTTGAGGGAAAAAGCACTCGTGTGATACCGGCTTTAGTTAACCCTTTCACGCACATATGACACAGAGGTTGCCAGATTAGCAATAATAAATAGAGTTCTCTCACTCTTATAATTACCTCTCCAAAATTAGTTTTCTGCCCACAGCTAACTCAAAGACAACTGCAGAGGTTGATGTACCTAAACTAAAGGTTTCTAAATACCCCTGATGGTAACAAAGGCTTTAAAGTATCTCTAATAGGCTCAAAATCGCGTCATATGTCGGAGAGGGTTAATGAGACTATTCCATTTTTCATTTTCCTGTTGTTGCTTGCGTAGCTATAAAATTGCTTAGGGTTGACGGTGCTCTTCTTGGCTATATATAATTTATAATAACTTTTAGCTGATCTAATCAGTTTCTTACCATTTCTTCTAGCAAGGTTGTATAATTCCTATACTTGATCATTAGCAGACTCATTAAGCTTAAGTATTTTTTTGTCTATTTGATTGCATTACCGATTTCACTATTGAACCATGGTGGCTTCAGTGGCGTCATTTCAGCTTTTCTTTGGGGGGGGGGGGGGGGCAAAGGCTGTTTATGAGGCCATACCTAATTACAATGGGGGGGGGGAGCGAAGCGAGCCTAAGCAGCTGGGGGTTCGGGGGGGCGCTGTAAGACTCCCCAAGAAAATTTTCGAAATGTGTGCATTGCTAGGAGCATTTTGAAGCTATATGGCAAGCTATATTGAGGAAAATAAAGCAATATATATATAATAGGTAAAGCTAAGTATATTGTGTTACGTTAAATATGCCTATTTTGAGCTTAGTTACTAAACCAGATATAGCTCACCTAACCAAACTTAACCAATTACACACGTACATGGCATGTACGTGTGTGCGTTTGGGGGGGGGGGTACATCTGTTAGACTGAATGATATATCCATGCAGTATTTCTTTAGTAAGATAGACACAGTAAAATAGTTTCCTTTTTTCCAAAATGATGCTATAGCAAAAATACCAGTTTTGTTCAATTACATGGGGTTAATGGACTTTCATTCTTGAGCTGTCCTTTCATATATTATTAATTTATGTAGTTAGCTTCAAACAACCTCGTTAGGATCAGCGGATGTTGTTTCCTTTCCTTCGTACATACATAATGTCGTATTAATAGGCGTTATGAAATATTTATCTAGACAAAGTTTATAACCAACTCTTAGAAGTCTGATGAGTTATTTCATAACGAAGTTGGGACTTGTGGGGCATGGGGGGGAGGGGGGGGGGGGGGCAAGCCAGACCTTGGGGGGGCCAGCTGAGTCTTGGGGGGGGGGGGGGGTGCAAGTGCCCCCCACCCCCACCCCCCACCCCAAATGACGCCCCTGGGTGGCTTGTTAGTTTTACTCTGTCGCTTAACTTTCTTTGGTACGTATTTGTACTGTACCATTAAAAACAAGTTCTTAAACTATTCCCACAAAGTTATTTATATCTAACAATGAGTGTGTGTTATTAAGTGCTTGCCTAAGTTGGTTGAAATCCGCATTTTGTTAAAGCTGGCACATATTTTCTTTTTTCAATAATGTAGCTGCAATTAACATCAAACTTAATTACTACTCTAAGGTTGTATTTTGTCAGGCTTGTTCATACCTATAATCTTGTAGCTAAATTATCATATGGAGAGAGAGAGAGATTTACATAGATTTACATATATACACTGGACACACAGACCTTACGGTCCAAACGAGGTGGTCAGGACTTAATTCTAGTAGAGATGGCATACCCGATAGAAAAGGAAAGTTGAAGGAAAGTATAGAAAAGAGAGAGAGCGAGAGAGAGAATGGATGGTGAGGTACAAAGTTGTGTTGAAATATTATGCGGTGGAGTGAAGCCTGAAATATCTGTTAAATTGATAGCTGGGAAGTGCGATACGGTGTGGTGTGAAATATTATAAGAGGATGACAAAGTAGAGAGAGAGAGCGAGAGAGATGGGGGAGAGAGGGAGAGGGAGAGAGAGAGAGGAAATGCGATACGGTGTGGTGTGAAATATTATGAGAGTATGACAAAGTAGAGAGAGAGAGAGAGAGAGATGGGGGAGAGAGGGAGAGGGAGAGAGAGAGAGGAAATGCGATACGGTGTGGTGTGAAATATTATAAGAGGATGACGAGAGAGAGAGAGAGCGAGAGTGAGTGAGTGTATGGTGGTAAGGGGAGATGGGCCGTTTTTCTGGTCCCTTTTCTTCCTCGTGTTGAACCCCATTTCTGTTGAGATTATAAGATGTTCGGTCCAATAGTTTGGCGATTTTAACACTTTTCGTCTCATTTCGTTGAACTTTTTTAGACCTTTCGTGCAATTTAGGTGTCCATTTTTTCCTGGCGAGCGATAGCGAGCCTGTAATTTTAAGAGGAATCGGCCTTCGGCCGGGACATTTTTCTACCGAAAAATTAAACATTTATCTTGAAGGTGGGTCATGGGGTGGGTTTTCTAAGCTTGATGGAGGTCTAGGGAGGAAACTACAAAAATATATGAATAAATGAATTAATAGACCAAACAAACGGCCCATGTCCCCTTAAGGTGGGAGGTTGTGTTGAAATATAAGGTGCATCTATGTTGGTTAATTGCAAGGTGTTGAGTGCGACATTCACAGCGGCGTGAGAGAGGACAAGGTGGGAACATTCCAGATGTAAGGAAGTAAGATGTGCAAGGCGCGGATTAAATGTGTGGACGCGAATGTGTGCCTTTATTCATAATAATTTATAACCAAGAAGAGGGAAAAGTGCGACGAAAGGTGTTGGCGTTAAAAGTGGGGAAGCTGAACGTGTGTATATAATTATATGTTCGTATATGTGTGTCAGAGAGAGAGAGAGAGAGAGAGAGAGACCTCAAGGTCCTTACTAGGCAGTCTGGCCTTACAAACTATATAATATGTATATATATATATATATATACAGTACATATACTAAAGGTAGGTTCACACATAGGCGAGTTGGAGCGCGAGGCCAACGCTAGTCACACTCGCCGTTGATGGAGCCCGAACCCAACGCGAGTAGCAGCTGATGCGAGTAAACACGCATAGAACACGAATTTAACACGAGTTTACATGAGTTTACACGAGTTTACGCGAGTTTACGCGAGTGTTGGCGAGTTTAACACGACCCCAACACCCACCGCCAAAATTTGAAAAATAACGGTCAAATTCCAGGGTACGAATAGTGCGAGTCTACAGGAGTCTACATGAGTGTCACAGGAGTTTACATGAGTTTACACGTGTTTACACGAGATGAACGCGAGTCTACAGGAAGTTAACAGGAGTGTATATTCTATTTAATTTATATCTTGTATTTATTTATATTTCACATCATTATTATTATGTATGGGTAGGAGGGTGGTGGGAGGGTGGTTTGGGGGATGGTGTGGGGAAGGTAGAAGCGTAATTGACTCATGTTACAAATATGAAGCCGATTGGTAAGGTAGTTTCGCAACCACGGATTTTCCTTTTTTTCCTTATCTTCGTACGGATACGCTGGAAGTGGGTGGTGGGAGGCGGTTGGGGGTGTGGTGGGGGGAAGGCAGAAGGGTAAGGGACTTGTCACACAAATATGGAACCGATTGGTGCAGTCGTTTCGCCGCCACAGATTTTCCCTTTTTTTCCTTATCTTCGTACGGATACGCTGGAAGTGGGTGGTGGGAGGCGGTTGGGGGTGTGGTGGGGGGAAGGCAGAAGGGTAAGGGACTTGTCACACAAATATGGAACCGATTGGTGCAGTCGTTTCGCCGCCACAGATTTTCCTTTTTTTCCTTATCTTCGTACGGATACGGATACGCTGGAAGTGGGTGGTGGGAGGCGGTTGGGGGTGTGGTGGGGGGAAGGCAGAAGGGTAAGGGACTTGTCACACAAATATGGAACCGATTGGTGCAGTCGTTTCGCTGCTACGATTTTTGTTGATAATATAAACAGACTCGTGTGACACTCATGTAGACTCGTGTGACACTCATGTAGACTCGCGTGACACTCATGTAGACTCGCGATCATCAAATTTCTAAATAGTACAACGTGACTGTCACGCGAGTCTACATGAGTGTCACACGAGTCTACAGGAGTTTACACGAGTTTACGCGAGTCTACGCGAGTCTACGCGAGTTGGCGTCCTACTCCCACTTGACTCTCCAATTTTTGTGTCATCACAAAAATTTTGGCGGCGTTCGCGAGTCTACGCGGTCCACCGCGATTCCACGCGAGTCTGTGCGAGTGTCGGCGAGTGTCGGCGAATTTGGGATAATCATTGGCGAGTGCAAAAATTTCATCACTCGCGTTGGAGTTGCGCTCCGACTCGCCTATGTGTGAACCTACCTTTAGCCAGACTATCTTCCACTCAAGAATCAACCTCTGTTAAGGATACCGGTACACCAAAGGCGACTGGTTTTAACCTGCCGAAGCTTACTTTGCCTACCTTTTCCGGGGATTCGGCTACCTGGACTGGATTTTGGGATATTTTTGAGTGTTCCGTCCATCATAATAAAACGCTCACATCCATCCAAAGGTTCACATATATCCGTGGTCAATTGAAAGGGGAGGCATTGAAGTTAGTCGATGGGTACAAGCTAGAAGCTACCAGCTACGAGTCTGCAGTGGAGTTGCTGAAGAGAACTTACGGGAGAGTGGAAGTCATCAAGACCGCTTTAATTACCAAATTTTTCACACTAGATCCTCCATCCTATGATGTGGCGGACCTAAAGGAGTACTATGCCTCCTTTGAGAGCCTCCTCCGATCTATGGAGACAATGGCCGTCACCAAGGAGGAGATATTTAGTGTGAATATCTTGAATAAGATACCCTCTCTCCCTAAGGGAGATCTTAAGACGACAACTAAGCGACTCTCCACTAAACTTGGAAGCGTTGGTGCAGGTGTACCAGACTGAAGTCTTCAATATGGAGAGTACTGGACACTACCGACAAGTGGAGATGTCGCCATCTACTGCAGCTTTCCCGGTACAGACTTCTAAACAGAAAAGGCCAATATCATTAGGTTGTAAGTTGTGCAGTGTCCACGGTCATCTGTGGTATCAGTGTCCTAAGTATCCTAAGGCTACACAGAAGATTAGCAAGGCTAAATCGCTTAAGTTATGTACCAGCTGTCTGGCAAGAGACCACTTCAACAGTACCTGCACCAATTCCTACATCAAACCTTGTAAGTATTGCAAGGGGAAACATTGGTTTTCCCTTTGCACCCAGTCTGATCGGCACGACGGCAAAGAAAAGGGGAGAACCCCCAAAGAGTCACATGAGAAAAGTAAGAGCGAGGGTGATAAAGTATCTGCCATGTCCATTGCTTCTCGAGAATGTCAATTGCTTCCTACTATGATGCTGCCAGTAGTGGGGAGTAATAATAATACTATAATGACGCGCACCTTACTTGACCAATGCTCACAGAGGTCATTCGTTCTGCGGTCATCAATACCCCAGCTCAAGTGTACCAGCAAGGGTCAAGAGAATTTGTGTCTCCATGGTTTCACTGGTGAAATAGATTCCAGTGACTATGATATTGTGGAGATTTCATATGTTTATAGAAAAAAGGTATGTCCCATCAAGGCTGTTGTGGTCGACACACTACCCAGTTTCTATATAGCATCAGAGATTCAACCACATTTGAAATATCTCAGAAGCAAGGGGTATAAACTGGCTGATGATCAACTCTCTGCTAACAATGGTATTATGCTACTGGTCGGAGCTGATTATTACTACGACCTGGTTCACCCTGGATATCGGCGGGTAGATAAGCTAATAATGCTCCCCACGATCCAAGGTTATGCCATTTCTGGATCCTATGCCACTTCCTCTCAAGACACACAGGTGGAGGTGGTTACGGTCCTCAAGGTAGCAGTAAGCCCCATAGATAAATATATTAGGCCAAATGTGCCTGATAATACATGTACTGATATAGATAAGCTATGGGACTTGGACAATATTGGAATTGACCCACATGAACTTGATCGTGAGTCCAAGCTAGCGTTAAGCTCGTATGAAGAGACTGTAACGTATGACTCTGGCAGAGGTCAGTATGTGGTAAGGCTCCCTTGGAATGATAACAAGAGTAAATTACCTACTAATTTCCATCTAGCACTTGGTAGGTTATGTAGCCTTCAGAAGCAGTTTGTCAAGGATCCAAGTTATTGCGAGACTTATGCGGCAGTTTTGGCCGAGCAGGTACAACGTGGATTTGTGGAGAGAGTAGATCTCAGTGAATATGGGGATAACATCCATTACCTTGCTCACCATGGGATTAAAAAGGACAGTTCCACCACTCCTGTTCGTATTGTGTATGACTGCTCTGCTAAATCTAGTGATCGCTCCTATAGCCTGAATGATTGTCTGTACACGGGTCCGTCCCTGGTCTCTGATCTAGCGCAAATTATGTTGCGCTTCAGATGTCATAAGTTTGCATGGGTCGCCGATATTGAGAAGGCCTTCCTGATGCTTCAACTCCATCGTGAAGACAGGGACTCGACAAGATTTTTATGGCCACGGGACCCAATGGATCTAGATTCAGAGTATCTGGTCTACAGGTTCAGAGTCGTCTTATTCGGGGCGACCTGTTCCCAGTTCCTTCTCAACGCTACTATCTTGCGTCATCTTGAGGAGGCTGGACTAGATCTTGACTTCAAGAATGAGATCAAGCAGGGGATCTATGTGGACAATCTTCAAGGCACCGGAGACAATGAAGATTTATTGCTCAACAGATGCTGGGAGATCCGCGATATATTTGCCAAGGCTCATTTATACTTAAGAGAATGGGCCACTAATAGTGATCTTTTGAAAGGTCAATTTGCTTCTGACGGTGTAGCTACTGAGAATAGTGAGGTGAAGTTTTTAGGCCACAAATGGGACACTACCACAGATTGTTTATCCTTCTGTCACACCCCATGCGGCGGTGAGCTTATGACCAAGCGAAACTGCTTAAGCTTGTCAGCGAGGTTGTTTGATCCCCTAGGTTTTTTGTTGCCTGTAACAATCCGTGCTCGTATGTTTTTACAGCAACTGTGGCGGCTAAAACTAGATTGGGATACGCCCCTCCCGATTGGGTTACAAGATACTTGGCGGTTGATTCGGTCGGACCTTTCCACATGTTGCAAGGTCCAACTTAATCGTCAGGTTATTAGTGGTCAACAGGTGGATCTACATGCCTTTTCTGATGCTAGTAATAGTGCGTACGGTACTGCCATATACATATGCAATGGTAGTGAAGCGACGCTGGCTATAGCGAAGGCCAAAGTAGCCCCTATAAAGAAGATTACAGTTCCTAAATTAGAACTTACTGCATTGCTTCTGTCTGCTCGTCTAATAAAGTTTACACTGGATGCTTATGCAGACATACTACAGATTAATAAAGTCTATGTCTGGAGCGACAGTCAAATAGCGCTTTCATGGGTACACAGCCAGAAAGTGTTACCTGTTTATGTTTCTAATCGCACTGATGAGATTCATGACTGAGTTCCTACAGCTACATTTCGCTATGTGAGCACCAGGGATAACCCCAGTGACATAATTTCACGGGGGATCTCGGCACAGCAGTTTATGTCTTCCTCTATTTGGTGGCATGGACCTCCATGGCTTATATCTCCAACTGAATGGCCTCAGGATTTCAGGGAATACATATCTGATCCTTCAAGTCGGCCCCAAGATGTGTTAAGTAGTTCGAATGCGAGTACTACACATCAGGATAACAAGTTGGTAGAGTGGGAACGTTACGGCAGCTATGATCAAGTAATACGGGTATTTGCATGGATATACCGTTTCATTAACAACATGAGAAGTCGGGCTCACGGGTCTTTCCTTAGTGAAGATTCGAAGCATATCAGACTCCATGAATTGAGATCAGCAGAAGCAAAACTAATATGTTTAGTACAAAAGGAATCTTATCCTACTGAACATCAAATCCTGAACAAGGAGTCAAAGGCCAAACCCTCAAACTTAATGAGGCAGCTAGGATTATATATGGAAGGAGGCATTATTAAGTGTAGAGGCAGGATACAAAAAGCGGACATTATTGATTCTGCGAAATATCCTGTCCTCCTTAGCTCCTCTCATTTGATTACCAAACTGTTGATTCGCCAATGCCATAGGACTTGCCTACATTTTGGCGTAAATTATGTTCTGGCGTATATGCGACAACGTTGGTGGATCCCTAAGATGCGACAAGCAATTAAAGGGATCCACAATAGCTGTACTATCTGTAAAAGATTACAGGGTAAGCCTTACTCCCCAGTTGATCTACCTCCCTTGCCTGAGTTCAGGGTACAAAGGACTGAACCATTTAAGGTAACCGGGGTAGACTACACCGGAGCGATTCATGTTAGAGAATCGCCCGGTAATATCATAAAGGTATATGCCGTCCTATTCACATGTGCGGTAACCAGAGCGATTCATATTGAATGGATTGACAACCTATCCAGTGAGGGGTTTTTGCATACTCTAAGACGCTTTGCAGGCCGCAATGGTTTCCCTCAAATTATTATGAGCGATAATTCGACTTGTTTTGTCGGGGCCTCTAAATATCTCCAGAGTTTAATGGATGACCCGCAGGTTGTGGCTATCCTCACTGGAAAGGGTTGTCAGTGGAGATTTATACCAGCACGTGCACCATGGTTTGGGGCGATTTGGGAGAGAACTATCGGTATCGTCAAATCTGCCATGAAGAAGGTATTAGGAAGGGCAATGGTGACCAGACGGGAGTTGCAACCATCTTAATAGATATTGAGATGTCAGTTAACGACAGGCCCTTGACCTATACCTCGGCAAATTTTGATGACCTCTTACCCATTTCGCCTTCTATGCTAACACGTGGACGAACCCTCAATACCTTTCCTAGATCGTCCGTAAATGACGAAGATCTGCAAGACCCTACGTTCGGCAATGCTGACGCCACACGTCGTCGCTTCCAGTATGTAAACAAGGTGTCCGACGATCTATGGAAACGGTGGACCCAAGAATATTTGCTGTCTCTTCGCGAGCGTCATTCTCATAAGATCAAAGGGACGAATCAACGATGGCCTCGTATCGGGATATCGTCCTGATTCATGATGAGCGTCCTAGGTTATTTTGGAAGCTTGGGAGGATTATCGATTTGTTCCAGGGCATTGATGGTCTTATAAGGGTTGCTAGAATACGAACTTCGACTGGGGTTACTACTCGCCCAGTCGTAAGGTTATATCCCTTGGAGCAGGATGTAGAACTGTCGGATGATCCTGGCGTCTCTACTGATACCCCTCCGCGGGAGAGTGCTGGTGACAGTGCTCCTCAAGGTGGGGCAGCTGATGATGAGAAGGATGATCCTCCTCAGGCTTCAGGTGGCGCTCGTCCTAAAAGGAGGACGGTTATGAGTTCCGTGGATCTTTGGAGATCTAAGATCAAACAAGGTGATCTTTGATTTCGATGTCCTTTTTTTGTTCTCTGTATATAGCTCCTGTATATCATTTTGGTGGCGGGCAATATGTCGGGAATAGGGTAATGATCCCGACAGGTTTTGGTCCAATAGGACATTTGAATTTGGCGGTATCGTATCGCTTGTACGATTTCGGCTGGTTCTTTGTGTATTGTAGTTTATTCTTAAGTTAGGTTAAATATTAACTGTAATGTATAAATATCTACATCAGCTCTAGATGTATTATGAAACCAAGTTTTGGGTTATAATTATTATGAGCCGGCAGCCATATGTAATTTCGCGAAGCGATCGGACGCCGGCCCTTCAGTCTCTCAATCAACAACATACAGCCAACATCTCCTCCCCCGGCTCTGACTCAACCCACAGTTCACCATGTGCTACAAATACTAATTAATAACAACAGTCCTACATCACCAGTCCTCTAAGCTAAGTTCATTGTATCGATATTGTATTATGTGAACATTCCTACATGTCATGCAATTGAACTAGCCGTGTGTGGGGGACTGGATTACACCCATCGACGAATACCTCGTTGGTAATTAGATTATAAATATTTGTTGGGATATTTCATGTACCAGTGATGTAATTTAACCTTTATATAAATTCCCGATAGGTGTATTTGTCTGTGAAGTTGGTATTTTTCAATTTGTTGACAACGAAAATCCTCCATGCGGACAATATGGCGAATCTATTGGTGCCTAATTTGTTAGTAGTCTTGGCAAATCCAACATCAAGGCTATTAACCTAATTGCAATGACGACTTGTCTATTTTGACTGCTATGTCGTCATTCCAACCGCGGTTAAAAAGAAAACGTCAAGAGTCTACTCCTTATCTTGCTCTAGGAGACGTTGTACATTAACCAAAACTACCACCGAAGGTGAAAAAAGCATAGAAGAGAAGAAAAAGGGGTTTACCTTAGTTACCGCTTAAGGCCCATCCCGTGTTCCGTCATGTGCAGATCCCTGTCGAACGTGCGCATGAGCGACCCTCTCTTGTTATCATTTTTTCACGCGCTCCATTGAATGAAGTCGCTTTTGTTGTGCTCCTTTAATTCACCCTGTTTAGGTTAGTTTCGGCTTTTCTGGCCTTCTTTTTTGTTAGACAGATGTTACGTGATCTAGGGCACACGTAAATGGGCTCCTAAGTGTGTATAATGGAGACGCGTGTGGAAATAGCTTACCGAAGGTACGGGGGCGCCTGGCGTTCCTCGTATATGTTTTTCATTCTTTCTCTTTTCATATTCTTTTTTCCTGTTAGTCTGGGCATGGTTTAGCTTTTAGCTTCATTTAGCCTAGCTCGTTTTCTCATTCAGGAATTGCTATGCCCCTATGAGTTCTCATTTTTTTCATAGCCTAGGTGTACAGTTGGTTCACAATATGAGATTTCGTGGTGGCGGTGCTGTTTGTAGGGTTTGTGTCGGCCGCATATATAGCGTTATTCCCGAGTCCCCCCTTTCGAGCCTTCACTGTGTCTCAAGGGCCTGGGCGCTTGGTGGTTCGTGATATCCAGGGGTACCCCACGGGGGCCTCTCCCTCACACCACAGGGTTTTTCGCCCCTGACACATTCTCTACTCACGGCTAGGCCACCCTTTTTCTCGCCAGTTTCATTTATTGGTTTTTGTGTTCCCTTCCTGTTTTCACCTCCATCCTTTCATAGCCTTTTGCCCAATCCTGGGGTACCCCACGGGGGCCCCTGTTTGTGCCAAACCACCCAACCTGCCACTTCTCCTCATGGGCTTTGCTCTATCTCTGTGGGTTGGGTGGTTCCTGGGGGATGTGCCTCCTCTCCCCTGGTGTGTCTTCCTTGCCTCTCCCTTGACCGGTTGAGTCAGGATATTATCAAGGAAGGCACTGCTCAGCTTGATGGTCATCGTCGCTTGGAGTTCATAAGGAGTTGACGCTTGTTTGCGGGCCTTTTTTGGTTTTCCTAGACGCTCCTCTCGCTTTTTCGGCACCGGACCATCTCGGCCGGTCCCGCAAATTTGCGGTGTGCTCGATTCGGTCCTCTGGGACATTTCGGCTCCCCGCCAATTTGCGACGATCGCTGGGGGGTCCCGCGGAGATGTGGGGGGTTTGTGTCGGTATGGTTCTACCTCCATTGGCCCGCAAATTTGCGGTTATAGTTGGCTTTCACTGTTGACCTTTTTTATGTCATATTGTTGCCTGATACTATATTGGTGTATGCACTTTCCTGGTGTTATAGGCCCTGCATGTAAGATGTTGAGTGGTGGTTAACACTTTCTCCATCTTTGCAGGTTCTGCTGGTGCTCTTCCGCCTCGGCCGCCCTCCTCACCTACCTCTGTGCTCCCAGTTTAGGGTGAGTACGGATACCTGTTTGCATGTGTGTTCCTGTTTCCCCATGCTCCTTCCCTGGTTCTTCTTGGACATTCTCTCCACTTACACCTTCGACGTGCTGATTCTGGTGTGTGTTCTTCTCGTGCTGGTCGGCTGCTTTGCTTTCGCCTTGGTTGTCGCTCCCCGTGCTTGGTGAGCCACATGTCCTGCTTGCGCCACTCGCTCTTTGTGTCCTCTACGGCCTACCTCCCTGTTCTGTGTGGCCCGTGTCTGGCCCTGGTGATTGTGCTGCTCCATGGCCCTGGTTCCTCGGCGGCGGCTGTGGCCTCTGCTTCCCTTCCGTCGGTGTGGCCGATGGTCTCCCGCCACATTGGGCCTGTGGGCCGCCGTTCCCCGGCCTTTGTTGCCGCCCGGTTCCGCGTCACCCTGGGTATCCCTGACCCGACTGACGGCCGTTCAACACAGCCCGTAGCCTCGTAGGTGGAGCTCTCGTCCCACACACGAGGGGTCGGGGGTTCACTCCCAGACCGGGCGGTGACGATTTGGGCTTGTCTCCTTTCATGTGTTAGCCTCAGTTCACCTAGCTGTAAATAGGTACCTGGAATACGTGGACGACGTTGTGACGTCCCATCTGGGGTTGGCACAAATGGTACAAGGCGAGCTGGGTATCATATGGTTCACCTACGCTCCTGGTCAACCTAAACCTCCACGCTCTCGCTCGCCTCGCTACTGCCCCTCGTCGTCCTCCTGATCGCCTTGACGTCGCCCGTCGCCCTCGTCTTGGTTCTCGCCCTGAGGCCGGGGTTAGCGGCTCTGCTCCTGTGCGCCCTCCCCTGGCCTCTACGGGTATGGGCTCTCCTCCCTTCCGCCCGCTTTCCTAGCCCAGACGACTTCCTCTTACGTTGTCCTCTCCGCGCGCGGTTGTTCGTGCTGTCGCTGGCCCTCTGCTCCCTCCTACACTGTCCAGGAGGGTCCGCCTGGGTGTCGTTGCTTCTCCTACTTCCCCTGCTTCAGTGCCTCTTCTTCCTTCACGGTCTCGTCCCACGGTGGAGGTCCCTCCCTCCTCCGCCTCGGTGTCGGGCCGCCCTGTTCTCTCAGCCCCGGGGGTCCTTGCTCTGTTTCCCCCCGCGGCTCCTTCTGGCCTCCTTTCACCCGGCCAGCCTTCCCCCTCCCGTCGTCCTGCTCCTCCTTCTCTTCCTGCCCTTCACTTCCCATCTCGCCTGGGGGGTACCCCTCCTCTTGCCTCGGTGAGGTTTCGGGGTCCCCCTTTCTCGGGAGCTGTCGTGTCGCTGGAAGAGGGGGATGGTGCTGTTTCCCCCTCGGCCGTTCGTAATCGGGGACGGGTCCCTCTACGGCGCCACGGCCGTCGTCGCTCGCCTTCCTTGGGCCGCGACGCTGCTGGTTCGTGTCGTGGGTCTCGCTCCCGCTCACGCTTGTCCCTGCGGGCCGCCCTTTCTGGGTGGGGGGGGGGTCGCCTCTCTCGGTTCGATTGTTGGCTATGCAGGGCTGGGTTGTGTCACGCTTCGACGGGTGCTTGGCGTCGTTGGACGCCTCCCTCTTCTCGCGCTTCTTGGCGGTGACTCACCCTCAGCGCCTCGCCCTTCCTACCCCTGCTACGGTCGCACTCCCTTCTGCAGGCCTCCACTCTGGTCAGACTTCAGCCGCACTGACATCCTTCCGGCTGTTCAGTCCCTGGCTGTGTTGACGGGTCTGTCCTCCTATGGGACGGGTTTGTGCGACGCCGGTCCGCCTGGCTTCGCCGTCATGCTCGGTCGCCCTCTCCCCTTGGTGGCCTGGTTTGCTGAGGCCTTCGCCTTCACACCGTTCCGTCGACAGCTCTCCTTCTGTCCCTCCCCTGGAGTCGTCCCTGCTTTTGCCTCCTCTTGTGTCTGTCGGCGGGTTGGCCGGCGCGTTCTGGTCCTGGATGGGCGCGCCCATTCTTGAACTTTGTTCTATTGCTACCCCGTTCTTCTCTCACCCGGATCAGGCCTCTGTCGCCACGGGTTTTCCCTTGCGACAGAGGGTGACGGACTTCTTGTCTTGTCTTTCGGTTCCCTCCAGCCGTCTGTCCCCGCCTGCGGCTTTTCGGGGCGTCTGCGCCAGGCGCTCTTCGCGAGGGTTTGGACCGCGTTCTGCGGGTCCACCTTCGGCTCGCGGTGTCTTTGGTTCCCGAGCTGAAGGCGGTTTTGTGCGCGGCAACTCGGCGCCGCCCGACAGTGCGGTCCTCGTTCTGCCGGCCGGCCCCCTTGGATATTCGTCTGGGTTTGTTGTACTCTGCGCTCTATACGTCGGGGTTGTTTCAGCTGGTTGCTTGGGTATGCTCGCTTCTCTGTCGGCGGCCCCTGCTTCCGACACGCGACGACGCGCTGTGTCGTTGCGGTCCCTGCTTCCGTCACGCACCGTCGTGCTGTGTCGCACGCGGGGTCTTCTCAGTCCCGTCCTTCTGCCGGTCCTCTTCGGGGTGCTGCTGCAAGTGCTGCCGCCTTGCGCGGACGCAGGACTGGGACGTTGCAGGCCAGTGCGTCGATTCCGCCTCGCCCTTCTGTTCTTGCCCCTTTCATCCCCGCTGTGTCGGGGCTGGCTGGCCTTCCACTTCCGGCCGCCCTTCGACGTGGTCTGCCCCGCGCCGGCCTGGGGTTGGGGTAGCCCGCCCTTTTCGCCGGGGTTGGGGGGGGGGGGGGGGTAGAGGTCGACGTGGTGCTCGTGCCCGCACGGCCCGTACCGAGGGTACCTCCGCGTCAACACAATGTGTAGTTCTCTGGGTCGGCCTCCTTGTTCTCCTTCTCGCCTGGCCGACCGGGTCGCTCCCCTCCTCTCGGGTGCTCCCTCGGGTTGTTTTTGCCCTTGCGCCCCTCGGTTGCCGCGAGGGACGTTGGGGGCGGCGGGTTGCGCGGTGGGGTCTCCCCTGGTGGTGGACGTCTCTACCCCCTTTCCGCTCTTGTCACCGACGCCGGCCCATCTCTTCGGAGGTGGCCCACGTGCTCACTTCCATGCCCGAGCTGGGTCGCGTCGAGGGAGTTGACCGCCGGTCGCCCGGTTTTCCTCTCCCGTGTCTTTCTGGTCCCGTCGACGAACTGCGACGCGATGCGACCGTTGGTGGTTCTGTCGGCCCTCAACGGGCGCGTCGTGCACACACGGTTTCGGATGCTGCCGGTACCCCTGGTACGCCTGGCCCTGTGCCCTCTGTCGTGGGTTGTGTCGCTGGCCCTCCAGGATGCGTCTTGGCTCGTTCCTCTCCATCCTCTCTTCCAGCGATTCTTGGCCGTTCGGACTTCCGATCGTGTGTTCCTGTTCGCCGGCCTTCCCTTCGGTCTCCACATCGCGCCGCGGATCTTCTCCGCACATGTGGGGCAGGCTCTGGGTCCTCTCCTCAGGAGCGGGCTCCAGCTCCTGTTTTCCTTGGCCGACTGGTTGGTAGTTTCCGAAGCCCTCGGCCTGTGCGTTGGCGACGCCCTCACAGTCGTTCGCACCGATGCACGGTTAGGGTTCCCCTTTTGATGTTCCCGATTCACGCTTGACCCCGTCGCGTGTCGTGCCATGGGTCGGTCTCGCTTGGGTTTTGTCCGGCGCTACGGTGACCCGGGGTCTGCCGGCCGCGGTGCACCTTCGGTGGAAGGTCTTCGCCGTGTTGCACTCGGTCTCCCTCCTGGGGTGGCTCTGGGACTCGTTCGTGGGTTCGCTGCTTTGGGCCGCTCTGCCCCTTTTCCTTAGGGAGCCTCTGGCTACTCCGCCTCCTCCTCATGGGCCCCGCGGTGTTTCCGTTGCCCCTCTGGTTCGGCTCCTGCCACTCCTGCGTCCCGTTCGCAGACGCTTCGGTCTCTGGGTTGCTCCGGGCTCGCTCTCTGCGGCTGTGCCCTGGTCCGCCCCCCCCGCCGACGGTCTGGGTAGCCACAGATACGTCGGGCGAGGTTGGGTGGGGTTCCCGATCGAACCTGGGACGTCCACTTCCCGGCAGATGGGTGGGTCTCCCTCCACTTACCCGTCTATGCCCTCGGACTGTTGGTTCCTCTGTTCTTCCTGCGGGACCACGCACTGGCCCTTCGGGGTCAGTCGGTGGCCTTCGGGTTAGACACTCAGACAGGCTGTCCCCTGTTTTCCTTCTGCGGGGGTCCTCCAGGTCGTTGACTCTATTGGGGGTCTCGGTGGAGTTGTTCTTCCTCGCGGCCCGACACCCCTTCTCCTTGCATGCCTCCTCCCTGCCCGGGCCTGCCACCCTGTGGGCGGCCGCCCTGACGTGAGGGCAGGGCGTTCTTGTTGAATGGGCGATGCAACGGACTGTGTTCGCCGACCTCGCGGCTTCCTGAGGTGTTCCGGAGGTCGCCTTGTTCGCATCGGGGGTGCCGCGCCAGTTGCCTTTGGACCTCTCCCTCCGGCCTCGCGCTCCGGGGGGGGTCCGGCCGCTTTCATGGTGGCCTGGTACAGGTGGCGGTCGATATACATCTTTCCGCCCCCAGACGCGCTGTTGCTGTGCCCAGTCCTCGCGAGGCTGTGGCTGTATCACGGCTGCGTCTGGCTCCTCGCGCCTCTGTGGCCGGCACGGGCTTGGTCCGCCCGGTTGCCGCGGTGGTGCCCGAGTCCGGTCCCTCTACCCGTCTCCGGCTTCCTCTTGGGCTCGGTTGGGGACCTGCGGGCCTCGTTGGCCTTCGCATCGTGCTTGTTCATGTGGCACGGTGGCTCCCGGTCCCCGGCCGGGCCCTGGCCGGGCCCTGACTGACTTCCTGCAGCGTTCCTGGCCGTCTTCTCCTTGGGGGCCTTACGGGTCCCGCTGGTGGTCTTTTCCTAGGTGGCTACAGGCCACTCGCCTGCCAGTTGGCTCTCCTTCCCTCGTCCTACGCTCCTTGTTTCACCTCTTCCGTACACGTCGCTTTCGAGTCGACGCTATACGTACCCCCTTGTCTGCCGTCCGGGGGATCTTTGGGTCCGTCGCTGGGCTGGTCGTTCTGCCACAGGAGCTGGATTCCTTCCTGACGGCTGCCTTCCGGGATCGACCTCCTCCGCGCCAGGTCCCTCCGCAGTGGGATATGGGGCGGGCTCTGGTCCTTCTGGCTTCACCCACGTCTACAAGGGCCGCTACGCCGGTTCTGCTGCTCGGGCGTCCGCTCTTCCTTGTCGCTCTGGCCGCTGGGGTTCGGGTGTCTGCCCTAGCGGCATTGTCATGGCCCCGGGACTGCGTGCAATTCTCCCCGTCCTTGCGTGGCGTCTCGTTCGCCTCCTCCCCTCCTTTTGTTACCACGCTTGGGAGGGCGGCCCCCGCTTTCCGGCCTTTCGCCGTCCGGGCTTTCCGGCTTGGGCATCCTCGCCATGTGTTGTGCCCGGTGTCGGCCTTGCGCTCCTCTGTTGCGTCTGTGGCGCCGCCTTCGGGTCCTGCTGTGTGGGTGTCTCCTCGGACAGGTGGGGGGCTCTCGCAGGTGCAGATGGGCCGCCGCGTTTGTCGGACCGTTCGTGCCCGTCGCCCTGTTTGTAGGGGTTCTGCGCACGATGTCAGATCCTTTGCTGCCTCCTTCCGGTTCCTGCCACGTCGATCCTTACCTGCCTTCGCCTCGGCGGTTTTGTGGGTCTTCTATCAATTCCTTCATCTCCTCCTACCTCTCCGTGTCCAGTGTTCGACCCCCTCGGCTGGTGATTGCTCTCGGGGGTCGTGTTTCCTGATGCTCTGGCGAAGATCCCTGGTCTTCCCCCCTTGTCCCTCGTTCTTTTCCTTTGTTTTATATGACAAAGGGGGGGGGGGGGGGTGTACGGGTTTGCAACACTGGATTGCAAGTTTGGGATTATGTATTGTTCCAGTACATAAGTGTTTTTGCCACATTGAAAATTGTGTTTTGTTCTTGTGTTCAGTGTTTTTGTTGGTTTTTGAAGAAAAGGGATTTTGGGTACAGTACCTTTTTGGTTTCAGACAAGTCTATGTTTTTGCATTACTATGAATGACGGGCATGTGTTAAAACTGTTCTTTTTAGCTACTCCTCAGTTTTTCACTCTTTTATTAGACTCTCTTGTTTAAATTGTGTCTTTGTCATTCATACTTTTGTTTTATGCATTGGTTTTTTTGGTAGGTTGGGCTTGGATGTCCTCCTCCTATTTGTTATGCAGCCTTGACGTTGGATTTGCCAAGACTACTAACAAATTGGGAGGTTTGACGTACCTCCCAACCTACCAAATAGGAAAACCTACTATTTGGTAGTAGTCTTGGAAAATCCAACGTACATAATACCCTCCCTCACGCCGGACCCCTGCCCATCCGCGTTCTTCTGCTGACGTGAGATGTGATAACAAGAGAGGGTCGCTCATGCGCACGTTCGACAGGGATCTGCACATGACGGAACACGGGATGGGCCTTAAGCGGTAACTAAGGTAAACCCCTTTTTCTTCTCTTCTATGCTTTTTTCACCTTCGGTGGTAGTTTTGGTTAATGTACAACGTCTCCTAGAGCAAGATAAGGAGTAGACTCTAGACGTTTTCTTTTTAACCGCGGTTGGAATAACGACATAGCAGTCAAAATAGACAAGTCGTCATTGCAATTAGGTTAATAGCCTTGACGTTGGATTTTCCAAGACTACTACCAAATAGTAGGTTTTCCTATTTGGTAGGTTGGGAGGTACGTCAAACCTCCCATTTTCCCTAATAAATTGTTTCTCATAACGCTGCACTAGTGTCGTTGAATATAACCCAGCCTTTTTACTAGTAAAAAGGCTGTCTGGGGTCTCTTCAATGTTTACCCATTCTGCCCCCTCTTTGACCTATTGAAGCCCCCTTCTGACAGCAAAAGCGCACCTCCCCCCATCAATGCATCCCATGGCAAAATTATATTTTTTTTTTTACTCTGATAGTCCTGTAAATCTGAGCAAAGTTTTGACCAAATTTTAGGCTATTCGGATTCCTAAATTTTGGGGTCTTCTTAAATTGAAAACAAGAAAACCCGGTAAGGATGTAGTATTCGGGCGTACCGCCCGCCTTTATTAAGAACATAAGAAAATGGGAGTCTGCTGAAAGCTGATTGGGCAGTTTGGCCCACACAAGGTAGATCCTTCTCACACCCAACCCCAATTATAAGCTCGGCTCACTAATACCATGGGGAAGATTTCTAATATTATGGATAATTTTTGTCATTCTACGTTGTACTCTCTCCAGGGAATAAGGACACGAAAATTGAACAGCATAATCCATATGGGGTCTCACTAATGACAAGTAAAGTTTAACACCTTATTGGCGGGCTAGGCGGTCTATTTATATGTACCGCTCAGCGGGGTGTTTTTAGCCAAAATAGGGCTGTTTACGTGATCATTTTCATGCCTAAATAAGACCCAGAGCGTAAAACAAGTATCTATCCCTGAAAGGGCATAAACAGAGCTTTCCAATGACACCACAACGATCCTTTTATGACCACTAGTTTTCTTGCAACAACCGCGCAACACGAGTGCAAAAAGCATGTAATTCGGTACTTTCCCCATACAATTCAGTATGTAGCGAGTGAGAGAGGGAGGGAGGAGGTGGGATTCGTGTCAGTAGGTTCGCCGCGGTGGTCTGGAGCAGTCATACGCTCGCTACTCTCCTGCCACCACTTGTCTCTCTCTCTCAGCAACATTACGTGCTGAAATTGCCACACGACCTATGTCGCGCGCCGCCAGATAGTCCAAATTTATTATACTCGACTTATGTTGCGCGCCGCTAGTTAGGGGTTAAAGATAACATCAGAAATTCTGTTTCTTACACTCCTAGAGATGAACCCGAGAATCCTGTTTGCCTTGTTACTACTTACACTTATACTGTAAACTATGTGCTCGCGATCATGTTCCCGTCTATATATGACTGCCGTGGCTTACAATAATGGGTTGAGGGGGGCATCAACCCCATGACTCATCATCATAGGCCTATATATTACCAGCATGGAGGAAAATAACAAAAAATTGTCATCAAAATACAGGAACCTAGCCTAACCGCAAGCGCACGACAAAAAAAAAAAACATGACGACCATTGGGTAAAACACCGAAATAGCTACTTGGTACTTTTCTTCCGTAAATGAGTACCCCCAACTAAAACTGGGTGGTATTCTTTCTCTCTTTCTTCTTTGGTGTATTTACACACACCAGCCAGACACCCCATTAACACACTCCACTTTAAAGGTAAAATATATCATATTTAATGAATTCCATAGGTCTTACTAGTTATTACCGTAAGTGAATATGTGTGCGCGACAAAACAAGATTCGACGATTCGTCGGTGTGGACAAGGTCCACTACCTTGTCTCAAGATGGATGTCGGGACCGAATTAACAGCTAAAGACTATTGATTGTTTGAGTTATGAAATGCATCGGCAAGAATGTAGTGACCAGGTGTACCGCCCGTCTTGTTCACACTACGCGGACGCTCACCATCATGTTCCCGTCTATTTTGACTGCCTTTGGATACAAAAATACATTACCCTAACCAAACAACCGAACCTAACCTAACCTAGTATTATAGATTTATAAGTATTTATAGATGATTAATGTTGTATGTCGGTCGTGGTACACCCGGTAACTACATCCTTCCCAATGCATCCTGTGGCAAACTATGGATTTTTATAAAAACTCACGCGATTTTTTCGGCGCGTCAATAAAAGTGCTATTGTTTTGGGTGGCCTCACGCTAGTTTTATGTCATAAATCTACCTCTTATATGTTATATTTTATATATTTCAAAGTAAGATACGGTCACCATAAGTGTATCAAATGTAAGCCAAAGCCATTGTCCACTGTCACAATGTCTATTGGCTCAAATTCTATTAATTGTATACTAATCTTAATAAATAAAGGTCAATGTTTGTCTGTTTGTCAGTTACCCGACCTTTGTTACTAAACTCCTCCCACAGTTTTGGTGCCAGGTGGGAGTGTGGGGCACCGTTGGAAAGCCCAGGCTTTGGAGATGGTTTTAGGAGAGTTTAGTGGAAATCTGAGACACTTTTGTTTAATAAAATTTTCGGCAGAACTTATGTAGTATACAGGACCGAAAAAAATGCGAAAAAATGGCCGTTTGGGGCAGGAAGCCTCCGATCGAATAGGTGTATGGAACGAAAGTTGTTCGCAGCCCCCCAAAATGGGGGTACAGATGAGGTCAGATCCAAAATCGGAGGTCATTTAGCGGCCGAAATCGAGGTCGCCGTTAATGAGGCACAGAGGCCGGTGATTATGGTAGTAGTAGTATTGTGATGATTGTGGTAGTAGTGATTGATGATGGTGATTATGGTAGTAGTAGTGGTGGTAGTAGTGATGGTGATTATGGTGACTACCCGGGCAATGCTGGGTACCCCTGCTAGTTGTTTAATAAATATGTGTTCTATTTATTTATTGACATGCTCTTATGTAGATTGACCAATTAAGCTAATAATTTTCGTAGACTGTATAATCAAAGAATAGAGGCCTGGGGTAGAATGTAGAGTTCAGGCGTACCGCCAGCCTTGTTTACACTATGCGTAGTGGCGTCGGACCTTTGCCATCATGTTCCCGTCTATTTTGAATGCCCTTGGATACGATAATATGTTGAGGGGAGAGGGATTTTCCCCCCCTCACCCCCCCCCCCCATGACATATTGTCATCATATATATTAGCAGCAGGTAGCAAATTACCGAAAAAAATCGCTGTCAAAATATACGCGAACTTTACCACGGCGATTGACAAATGTAAACATGACGGCGGCGGGGGAGGTATCGGACCTTTGCAATCATGGTCCAGTCTATTTTGAATGCCATTGGAATGCTGGATATTGCCAGCAGAGGGTAAATAACTGAACAAAATTGCTGTCAAAATAGACGCAAAGTTAACTGCGGCGATCGCCCTATGTAAACATGACGACCGTATGCCCGGAATCTACGTCCATCCCGAGGCCACTACTCCACTAGTTTTTCAGAACGCCCCAGCCAGCAATCCCTCAACGACAAACGTAATGAAGCCATAGAACTCTTAAATTCTGATCTAAATACTATTTCCAATTGGGGCAGAGAAAACCTTGTTAACTTTAATGCTTCCAAAACCCAATTTCTCCATCTATCTGCCCGTCAGGATCTCCCAGCGGACTATCCCTTATTCTTCAACAATACAAAAATCAACCCTTCATCTTCTCTCAATATTCTTGGTGTCTCTTTATCTTCTGCTCTCATTTGGAAGGACCATATTACCAGTCTTGCTAAGGCAGCCTCCCAGAAGCTCGGTGTGCTCAACCGCCTTAGGGGGTTCTTTTCCCCTGCACAGCTTCTTGCTCTGTACAGGGGCATAGTGCGCCCTTGTATTGAGTATTGTTCACATGTTTGGGGAGGTTCCTCTCACACCGCTCTCCTAGACAAAGTTGAAAGGAAGGCCTTTCGTATCATTAACTCCCGTCCACTCACCAACTCTCTGCAATCTCTCTCTCTCCGCCGCAATGTTGCATCTCTCTCGCTATTCTATCGCTACTATAATAATCAGTGTTCCTCAGAGCTATCCCAGTGCATACCACCTCCTTTACGTAGGGCACGTGGTACCCGTCTTGCAACTCAATCCCACCCCTACTCTGTGCAACTCTCCAACCCAAGAGTGAAACATTACTCTCAAACTTTCTTCTACTCAACAGCTGGGCTCTGGAACTCTCTCCCAGAATCAGTCTTTCCCTCTTCCTATGACTTAAATTGCTTCAAACTCTGTGTGTCCAGGCATTTTGGCTCGAACGTCCCTTGATTTTGGCCCTGTCACTCTTTCAACTATGGGGGAGGCACTCGCTATAGGCAGTTATGCCTTTTGCCTCCCTCAATCACATAGAAAAAAAAAAAGGGGGCTGTTCAGAACTTCAGTCGGGATGGATGTAGTGTCCGGGCGTACGATCGTCATGTTTACTTAGGTTGATCGGCGCGGTTAATTTCTCGTCCATTTTGTTCCGTTATTTGCCCCCTGCTGGCAATATACTGTATAATTATGATGATGATGACAATTTGTCATGGGAGGGTGAGGGGGGCTTCAACATATTATTGTGTCCAATGACATTCAAAATAGACGGGAACATGATCGCAAGCGTCCGCCGTCGTCATGTTTATATGTCGATCGCCGTGGTTAAGTTTGCGTCTATTTTGACGCTGATATTTTGTTCTGTTATTTGCCCCCTTCTAGCAATATATATGTTGATGACAATATGTCATGGGGGGGGGGGGTGAGGGGGGCAAAGTCCCCCCTCAACATATTATTGTATCCAAAGGCAGTCAAAATAGACGGCAACCGGATGGCAAAGGTCCGACGCCACTACGCATAGTGTAAACAAGGCTGGCGGTACGCCCGCACTCTACATTCTACTCCTTCAGTCACTGTTCTTAGAACCGCCAGTCTCTCTCATTCAGTGGTTAAGAAATGGCAGCCTTTCGGTCTCATCATATTACAGGCTAATGTGGAGAATGTAGCTTAAGTATCAGCATTTCGGTACTTATAGCCGAAACTAGCAGTATCCTAATTATTTCTCAATATTTGAAGGCTATTATAGAATAAGGATGTTGCAAAGATCATTGAAAAAAACTTACATCTGAGTGTTTTAAGATTGTTGGATAATGTGAGAAATAAAATTTTCCGGGGATTGTAACTAATTTCAACTACTGTATAATGATGAAAACTACCTAAAACCAAAAAGAAAAACCATGGGAAAATTAGTGGTAGTTTCGGTTAGATTTTCCCGTAAAATGGCGAAAATAGGAACATTTTAAGAAGATTCTGATGGCCTCACAGCGACCTGTTGGTAAGTACCGGTATTCTAATTACGTATTATTATGTGTCATATGTACACAATATGCATATATATGCAAAGCTAAAATTCTGAATCATATATAGGTGTTTAAGGAAAGATATGCGTTAAATTACCAATGTTATAAGGGTGGTACCGCGATGCGGAACGAAAGCACTAATTTCTATCCACCGCTAAATTCGCCTTTTCGCACCAATTTCACGAAGGTTTACCATGTTATTACATGGCTGGCGTAAGTCGATTTTAGTATTTTAAGTGATTTATGAATAGTTTAGTGTGTGCTCTTTACGAATATACCAATGAAATTTTTATACATAAAGTTTTTATATGCGTAATGTGCAAATGAAAATCGGTACATCCCTTGACTGACGGTACAGTACTTTTATCAGTGTTTTACCCTACGCCCCGATAATACATCCTTCCCGAAAACCCGAGCCAAGTATTATTAAGAAGGCCGGTTGTGTTAATGGGCGTACCAGACGCTCTGTTTACATAGTCACACGCTGCCACAGTCGCAGTTACAATTGCGTCTAATTTACTTTGTAGAATTCTAATTTACTCTTTACTTTGTAGAATTCCGCCCTCTGATGCCGCAGCTAAGGTGATATGCCAAGGATGTTGCTTGCAGCGCTGGTGTATCCTGGTGTTGGGGAATTGTCTGGTACACTTGCCAACTATTTTTCTAGTTGCCGTTTGAAGGATTCCGTTGAGACCTCTCAGCTCCCTGACTGCTGTTATTTTGCAATTCATTTGCCCCCACTGCCGGCTGCTGGTTAGTAACACCCCGTACAGGTAGGTGGTAATGACTGCAAAGATGATGGATCAGTGAAGGCAATCACTGATGCCATTGTGCATATTTGGCAAGATCTGGAAAATAGAAATATTAAAACCTACTGTGGTTAGATTGAGCATAGACAATATGAACAGTCAATTAGGTGGAACTGATCAAATGAGAAATACCGTCTCATCCGGAATGGGGTTAACCAAGATCTCAAGAGAAGAATCCCTGTGCCAGGCAGGGTTATTCTCTTGGGAGGCTCGATTATAAATGGATCCCATCTGGGAGAAGAAGGTATTCATTTGTCCAGGTATGGATATAGGTGTTTGTGGGAGCGTTACCTAGAGTACATAATATCCTAAATCTAAATTAATAGTCTTAAGACAATTTCAGAGCAACCAAATAAATTCTCCCTTCCAAGGTTTGCCATTAGTTGCCATCTGAGGTAGTTGTTTTGAACTGTATGTGATCTAACCTGTTAAGAAAAATATATCTTGGAGCTATCCACCATTTGTAAAGTATGTACCATATGTATATAGTCAAGCACATACCCCATACCTAGTAGACGTCGACTTGAGACTAGATAATAGTCCGTCAGGCACCTGTCCTGGGGAGCCGGTATCTATGAAGGGTCATACCAGGATACAAGCTGATCGGGCTTGTGGTCGTAAGGCTTAACTTTGTGTCTTCCTGCTTAGACCGGAACCTCTCCGGGAGGTCTGGGACCTTTGAATCTTTTGCTGGAGACCCCAAATGGGCCCGTGTCTCTGGGTTTTCTCTTGGGCAACCAACATCAGCCACAGTGATGACTTGGTGGGGCAGTGCTTTGGCGGGACTTTATTGTACTACAGTACACTCCAAATACTGAAAGGCAACCCCGTCTGAGCCGTTACAATTTGTAATGGAAAAATTATGCTAAATCAGCGTATGTACATATGTGTGATGTTTATTTATTTGTTATTCATTATTTTTTCCATTGTTCGGGCTCTGTCTCGAGTCGGCCACCACCAGCTATGGGGTATGTGCCTAAGTATATACATCAGAGGTGGGCACTTCCGTAATCACTTACGTAAACCGCTAATTCCACTGAAGCTGAAGTACTATCTTATTTAACAAATTTTAGTAGCGATAAATTTGGCGAATATAAGCAGCTTAGAATATCGAAACTGCTTCCGCAATCGCATACATGCTCTCAGTGGTGGTCAACCTCCCCATGCTGGTATACTAGACAATATCAAACAGGAATCCCGCGATACTACTGTATATGCGGCGCGGGTTTGTGAAACTATAAACTCTCCGAGCGTAAGCTATTGACAACTTATCCTTTCAGAAAGTTAGGTATCTATTTAATAACAGGCCTATTTTCGTGCACGTTATCCATCCCTTTCACTTCTCAGTGAGAGGTGAAATATTTAAAGATTGGGGAACAATTTTTTTTTTTTTTTTTAAATTACTTGTCATTTTGCTTATTATGTGTTAGTGGAATATTGATTATATTTAGCCAATCAAATAAGAACAGATAGAAATTAACAGAATAAATATAAATATAAGTACCAGGTATATACATACATACAATGGTTTAACGTAATTTTTCCATTACATGCAATGTAACGGCTCAGACGGGGTTGCCTTTCAGTAGTTGGAGTGTACTATAGTACAATAAAGTACCACCACAGCACTGCCCCACTAAGTCATCACTGTGGCTGATGTTGGTATGGTGCTAACCGTGCCTCAGCAAGACTCAACAGAGTCTCCCTGCAGCACTTGCAGGGATAGGTAGGACTTGCAGTCCTATCTCTAATATGAATTCTATTAAGATAGTCATATGAATGATATTGTTTGGGTGTGAAATTGATGTCTCCTGTAAGCTGGTAGGCACTCTGCAGATATCTGTGTTATTGTGTTAAGTATCGAGGAAACATGAAATCAATTGCTAAGGCCCTCGACCATCATCTGAAAGTCGTACCTCTGGCACTAGTTCAGAAGCATCCACCAGGGGTCTACAGTGAAACCTTGGTTGGGGGAATGAAGTTGCTAGTGCTCTGAAAAATTATGTCTTTGTTTAACACCTAACGAGCGGCCTAGGCGGTAAATAATATGTAGCCACCAGCGGAGTGTTTTTACCCAAAATAGGGCTGTTTACGTGATAATTTTCATGCCTAAATAAGACCCAGAGCGTAAAACAAGTATCTATCCCTGAAAGGGCATAAACAGATCTTTCCAATGACACCACAACGATCCTTGTATGACCGCTAGATTTCTTGCAACAACTGCGCAACACGAGTACAAAAACCATGTAATTCGGTACTTTCCCCATACAATTCACTATGTAGCGAGTGTGAGAGGGTGGAGGAGAGTGGGATTCATGTCAGTTGGTCCACCGCGGTGGTCTGGAGCAGTCATACGCTCGCTACTCTCCTGCCACCACTTGTCTCTCTCTCTCAGCAACATTACGTGCTGAAAATGCCACACGACTTATGTTGTGAGCTGCCACATAGTCCAAATTTCTTTCACTCGACATATGATGCGCGCCGCCAAAGAAGGGTTAATGATATCTCAACTTATTTCTCTGCAAGTCTGGCTGAGATTAAATCAATTTTTGATAAAATGGACATCAATATTATTAATTTGCATGTCATAACTCCTCATAATAATGCTACCCTGCTAAAATAATAAAGCAATGTTGACTGCATTTATGAATTGTAATATGTAGGCTATACAGTACAATGCCAGGGAAACCATTAATAAGTGTACAACTATTTGTAAGCTACTTTATGAAGTATAAAGGTAAGGCAATGCGCAGTCCCTATCTGTTCCCACTTTCTGAAATATAATAAGTTAATGCACAGTTATAAATAAATATAAATATAACTGTTATTCTATGACCCTCAGGCCCAGTCTTCTTTTGTTCAAAATTAGTACAGCTCCTTTGAAATTCAAACCTTTAATTATCTCCACCCCATTAATATCAACTAATCATTTTTTACTACAAAATAATTTGAATATTTTTGTGAGTTTATCAATTCTATTAACTTTTTAAGATATCATTGATTACATTGATATAAATTGTTTACCTCTTTTAACATCGCAAGTCAAATATGCAGTCAATGAATAATAACTTATTATATAGAGTGTGCCACACTAATTTGAATATTATTTGTTTCCTAGACAAATTTCCCCACAGCAATTATATCATGATCTTGAAGCCACATACACCTGGAGAACAATGAATATGTTTGTTAGTATGATAATTAGATATATATATATATAACAGAATTTCCACCCATTGTATTGTTATACTATGTATGAAAGAATTTGTTTGTATAATGTCAAGGACATCATGGCAAATGCATATCAAGTTACGAAAATCCCATACATACAAAAATATGTTGTTAATATGTAGCGTGTTTATCACAATTGTAGAACTGAACAATTCTATCGACCTACCTCGTAAACAGCTTTGGCATAATTATTATTTTTGTTATATAGTATAAATGATGTATTATGCCTCCTTTTGATACATCCAAATTTGAATAAGTCTTGGTTAAACATAAATTTAAAACAACAATGTGAATCGGTGAAGACTTAGTTTCAGGCCTTGCCATTATTGTATACCAGTATCCATTTTATAGGAAAGTTTGACATTCTCCTTGTTTTTGAATATTCTCTACTCTTCAGGTGCCTGTGCTGACATGATTCCTATTTCTTATACGATTCTTAAGGATGCAATGTTCCCCTCTTGCAAACATAATAATGTTAAACATTTTATAGTGTAAAAGGGGAAATTACATTTATCTACTAAACTGTTTTCTTTATTGAGTGTCTTTTAATATATTTTCATTTCTTATTTCATGTTTTTATGAATTGGTTGGCCTCATAAGTGTGTTTAATAGCTTTTGCAATTGCAATGCACATTGCATCCTCCATATAATTGTTCATATCTGACTATGTTCTACTTAATTTTCTTGCTCCATCTTTATCAAATTGTACACTTTTGTATTTACCCAAAACCTGTGTGCAGGGTATGTTTGAGGGTAATTAGTACCGGTACTTGTTCACCACCCCATCAAAGCAAGGAAGATTCTTATATATTTGTTATATGCAGTATACTCAGAATTAAATGTCTCTGGTCCCGGTGGGTGGGTGGTGTGATACGTAGAGCTCCAGATATTATTGGGGAAATATAAAATAATGAAATTAGAAATACAGTACGGTAATTTATTTAAACTTGAAACATACCTCAATTACTATTTTATGGTAATCAACTGGACTAATGTCTTTAATAACTTTAATATTTAAACTGGCTCTGTCTCAAGTCGACCACCCCCAGCTATGGGGTATGTGCCTGAGTATATACATACATACATTAAACTTGTTTATTGATGAAGTTTATAATAATACTGTATTTAGATAATTATACACTAATTTAGTCTTTCTTAGATTATACGATTCATCATACAGTTGGCCTACTGAAGCAAAATTACACAGTACCTATACGTACACACCTCTACCTACATGCTATAGTCTATTAATTAGAATGCTAAGTATCTTTACCAATAACCTCAATAACTCCAAAATGACTACAGTAATTAACCTATTGTTACTACCATTTATGAAGACTTGGACGGTTTCCTGTGTTACGACCGGGGCTCGTATAAAACAAGGGCTCTTAATCATTGGACTAGGAAAGCACACAGCCACAACGGTAACACTAGATCCAACCCCTGAACTTATAATGCCGGCGCACAAAAACACCTATACCCTCCAGAGTTAAATCTGCGATAACGGGGTATCCTATAACTCAGTATAAGTGCACTACTACTACAGGCTGATGATCTCTGATACAGGCTGATCACAACAACATACAATTACGGTAATAAGGTATACTAGGAAAAGATAGAGATCTTAATTAAATCACTGCAATGATTTAATGCAAACTAGAAGAAGGTATATTTAAAGTTTCTCTAAACAATAATGAACTGTCACTCCTATACTAAAGAAAGTGAACGAAAGTCCCAAAGCATCGAGCAGGAATCTTCTGAAGAAAGTCTGATGCTGGGGTAAGATGATCGTATCGGATTTTGAACTGTAGTATAAAGCAGGAACAGGATATGACAATTGTAAGGACATATAGGGTTAACTGGCACGGGAATAATAACTGCGCAATAGTAGGAACTCAAACAGCAAAAGAAGTACTTCCTCATCAACGAAACAGCCTACAGTGCAACTCAACAACAACCTAGACTAATAAATGCCGTGAATAATAATGCATACATAACAGAAAGAGTTTATAATCTAAATCTGGTGTCTGCTAGGTGAATAAAGTCTAGCTGGGATGTAGTAGGCTAGGAAACAATGGCTGAGCAAGCGGCTCGTAGCCTAGCTAAGTCCTTAAGGCTGTGCGACCAAATTACGTTAATTGACGGGGTGTTCTCTTGAGAGATCCAGATCGCTAGTATCTGGTTCTCTCCTGGCGACCCTCCAAATTTAAAGCAAACGAGTTAGCACAGTGTTGGGTGGCAGAGGCAAAAGCCCTCACTCGCAACCTAGCGCTAAACTCACAAGGTACACAGTCAGAAAGACCACCTAGGCTTCCCACGTCTCCGTTGCGATTGTACAGGTTCAACAAAATCTAGTACACATCGGAAATCACAACACCAGTAGCCTTATCCCAGTCTAGCATTAAATCCCCCAGCAGACCACCAAGATACAGGAAGGGAGACACCGTGAGTGTGTCAAACCTCTACAGACAAAAAATGGTAACCTTTCCAAATTGCCTAACTAAACATGTGTTATCTGAGAGCTTCAGCATGTAATACGATGGCCGATATATGAAATCGCGCAGAACCAAAGGGAAGTTATGATATTAAATAGAGTAGAAGAATGAGAGGTAAGAAGTTGAGAGAGAGAGAAAGTGCTCTATAGGTAGAAGTCGGGAGACAGGGGGGCAAGGGACATGTGAAGGGTATGCTAGTCAGGAAAGCTCTGAGGAAGGAACTCCTCTGGACCCCTCCAGGATCACACACAAAGGCATGGTGGTCAGCCAATCACAGGCCGCTACGTCACCAGGCAGCAGGGCTGCAGAAGGCGCCAGGAACCACCAGCCAATCAAGAGGCGCGAGACGGCACGCGCGCGAGCCTACAAAGCGAGGGGGGAGGCAGCACATGTATACGCACGCACACACTACCACCCCACTGCCTATATTATTCTCTCTACTTAACTATATACAATGCATCCTATGTTCAACTCATGATATACAATGCTTCCCGTTGTCACAGACGAAAACAAAGACCTCCACGGGACTGTCTGTAACAACACGAACACTATGAAAGAAAGAACAGACTGTAGCCAAATACCTTGCCCCGGCGAGTGCTAGCGAGTGGCCAAGCGAGCGGCTGAGCCGTTCTGCTGAGCTGCAGGCGTCACACCCCACCCAAGATATTAGACGCTCAACCATGAGATCTATATCTGACAAGCAGAACCCCGATAAGACTCGCCACCCCTAACCACTTCGCAACAAAGAAGGCAAAGCTCAGTTCTCATAAAAAAAAATTATAACCCCTCCCAACACAATTTCATACTGCTATGCTCCTAAAGCGAGCTTCTACTAGCCCAGCCTTCTGAGAGAAGCACAGGTTCGACTCAGAACTTTAGCTATAACATACTTAAAAAATTTAACTATTAAAGAAAGAGTTTTTATAGAATTTTCATTTTTAATATGTTTTTGGCGGCTGCTCTTACAGGGGCAAGCCAATTTTACTCCACTCTCAACACACACTGACTGAACGGCGAGGGTTCTCCTGCAACCAAACCCTCCCGTGACAAACAATCAGCCAAAACATTATCAGTGCCCTTAGCATGCCACACATCCAACTTGTGTTCCGACAGCACAGCAACACCTGACACTGACAAACTGCCCAGTTCATCACAAGACTGGCATTTCTCTTCGCTCTTTCCAGCAACGGGGCCTGCCAATAACCTTTCACTAGTTCTACCTTCGTGATAGGTGATGTAGCCCCGAGGCGGTCTATGGTGTCGTCAACTCTAGATAAGGTATAGGCGTCTGTCAGGGATATTGCACACACACTCTCGCAATCAACACACTCACTGATCTTGCCACTTAACACAGGTTGCCAAGTTGCAGGCAATGACCACTCACGACATACCTTATCCCTCAGACCCTTGGGCAATGGATAGGTGTCTGTCAGCGATAATGCACACACACTGATCTTGCCACTCAATTCAGGTTGCAAACTCACTGGCAACGACCACTCACAATATCCTTTATTCCCCAGACCCTTTTTCCACATGTCGTCTAGCTCTGTTTTCACGACAAACTTTTTAGCAGGATTTATACGGTAGGGAATTAAACTGAGCCTCGCACTGTCTCCAGCCTCCATGTCGGATTCTACCCCGTACATCAGGCCTGGAGAAGCAACAAACATGCGGATGCACTGCCACAGCCTAGTAAACAACTTATCTCGCAGAACATGCCTAGTGCCCTCCCACAACCCAGCCGAGACCGCAGCTTCTAACCTGTAGTCTCCCTCCTTCTCCACCTTCGTCCCTAGAACAGCCAGGTCATGAGAGGGACAATCAGTACCACCTGTGCAGTCACTCCCATAGTTCCTTATTGCTAAGGCTTCCCAGCCGATACCGTACATGCGCACCCCCGCATTCCTTACGACTACATCTGCCTGCGTGGCATCACCGCTTTTAGCGACATGGCCAGATACAGTCGGTCTATGGTAGGGCTGTTGCAATCGACTAGAGCAGCATTGGGAGGCTATGCGATGACTGGGCACTTCTATGCCACAGCCAACCTCACCAATCTGCTCAAAGTCCTCCTTTTGACCACCACCCTTGGCAACCATGCCAAAGCCTCGTCGCCCACCTTGAACCACTGAAACAACGAGGCTAACGGTCTCCCAACATTCACATGACCTGCCCGCGGAACATCTTGCACCGCCTGAGTTGTGAGGCTCAGGGGCTCGGCACGACCAGTGGGGTATGAACCGAGCTGGTGCTGGAGCGCTGCACACTGCTGCTCAGGCAGGTACTCTAGCGCTTCCACAGCCACCAGACTCGTGTCCCCCGCCCACTGCTCCGCCGAGACATGATAATCCCTACTCTCCTCCACCTGTGCCCCCCTCTCCTTCTCCACCTTGGCCGCTGTAGACCAACGCAGGGACAGCAGGCTGCTCAGGTGGTTGCCTCACAAACTCCTCCAACAGGTTCACATGACATGTTTCCCCGTCCTCGTGTTTGATCTCGACAGCACCATTACCACACTTCTGAACTTCCGGATCCTCCAACTGCAGTTTACAAATATCTGAGGGAACCAACCTGTCTAGATGCTTCCGAAGCAAACCAAGTCCTCCCCCAATATCAAACTGAGCAACCCTATTTTCTCTCCGTGTGTAACGTTGCTGCCTCGGAGTCTCTTCCTGCCCTACCTCCTCACTAGCTGTGACAGGTCCTGGGGCTTCTCCAGACTCCAACAATGGTGCCAATACTGAGTTGCCAAGAAGAGCTGCTGGTACTAAACTCTTCAAACTGTTACCAACATTAGCCATCTTCTTCCAACTGTTCCTCCGTTGATCAGAAGACTGAGGAATAGGCTGTGACACTTTGGATGCAAGAGGTCCAGTAACAACGCACGCCATAGGTTGTACTTGACACTTCTCTACCCACTCCTGTTCCTCCCTACTCACGTCGGCCGGCTTCTCGGCAACGACTAAGGGTGAAACCTCAGAAGTAGGCACCGCAAAGTCGTTGCCGAGAAGGAGGTCGACGCCCCCGACAGGCAAGTTCTCCACAATACCCACATCCAACTCTCGTGTCACACCATCCACCTCCAGCTCCATCCTGACCAACGGGTATGACCTGATAGCATTGATACCTTGCACCACAACCACCCGTCCGCGTTTATTGGTCTTCCAGTAAAGTTCTTCAACAAAGTCTGAGAGGCACCCGTGTCTCGCAACAGCTCAAGTCCATGCTTCTTACCAGCCCACCTCACGCAGCCATGCCTTCGATGGTCACAAAAGACATCGCGGACAGGGTTCGAGCCTTCCGGATTCTTCTCCACTGGCTGTGTCCCAGCCTCTGACTTTTGTGACGCACCCAGTGCGTGGCAACGCAACCTGATTGTACTCCTTGGTACTCCACTGTACCGCCCGTACCACTGTACCGTGCTGGCTACCGTCAGCAGCTATGTATATTGAGTGTGACAACTTATAACTATGTTCTTTGTATCTCTGCAAAGGTCTCGTCATGTGCTAACCAGTGGTGGGTTTTGTTTTAAGCCATGTCGAGACCTTCCATTTAATATGTAGTATCAATAGAGAAATTGATAGATAAGACAATGGGAGTTCAGAGAGAGAGAGTGAGTTAGACTTCAGAGCGAGAGGGTAGCAACGCGCCACGCTGCCGGGGGGGTGGTTGCCAGACGTATTGACTGGTTGGCAGCCTTGCGCTTATAGCTGGGCGCGACAGGGTTGGTAGTCCATTGCCGCCTGCCTATGCTGCCTGGGCTGCCCATGTTGTCGTACAGCACATTGCCTGGAGGCTCGCTGTGTGTTCCATGATCAGGTTGCCTAGAACCTTTGAGATTCTAACATCCCTTGCCCTCTCTCCCAATTTCTCACGGTTGCACTCTTTCTCTCTGACGACATTACTCTCATTTCATTCTTCTCTCTATTTAAATGCATAACCTTCCCTTGAGGTCCTAAAGGAGTTTCAGCACTCACCTCTCGTATTACTCTTAGGACAAGCATATATTTACATGTATTAGATTTAAGGGGTTAATGTGAACAGCGATCTTCTTGATGAGGATAGTTGGTGAACGTTCTACATGTTCACGAGTTATATGCCCCGCTCATCATCCAATTTGTGACTAGACTGGTGCCATGTGTAAGAGCCCGACCATGCCCAGGAGTTGTCTGTAGAGGGGCGAGGACTTAGCCTTGATTTGCATACCGAGCCAGGAGCGAGTGTAGTACCAGAGACTACAGCTCGCTCGTAGTGCCGGTATAGTAGAGTAACGTAATTTATCTGTCCTTGTGTTCTCTACAGTCTTTTCCTGGGTTCTCGCTTTCGGTGCTGGGACTCGTTGTTCCTGTGACTTGGCCTGCTAGCTAGAACACATGGGGATGATGAGTGGGATATATCTTTATTTTACTATGCATTGCAGCTCTCTTTAAGTTTATGTATGTAACACTTTACAATACACATTACTCACACACAAGACAACACTATTAATACTTTCATGTATCAATTAACTGCACTGTCGTTTTGCTGCTGTGTCCGGAGTTCTATTGCGTAGGGCGCATACGGACTCAGAGGGGAGACAGAGTGAGAGAAGTGAAGTAGCCTATGCGGTAGTAGGCTACCGGCGCAGTACTGTTGCCTGCAACCTTTTAGTTATTCCAAGTATAGATTCATTATTATAATAAGTGACTACTATTTATGTTCCTTCCATGTGTATTATTAGGTATCTACTGGATCATGAACATCTTGTATGCTACATGCTAGTGTATGTTAGTAGGGGACAGTTATTCTAGTGCACGCGCTTTCAAGTAGGCGTGTACATTTGTCATTTAGCATTTCACTGTCATACCTTTAGCCTGCTTCTATTCTACATTATTAGAGGCTTAATATTAACGTAGTTTCTTGAGTATTGCATTTCTTTAGTAATAACGTAACCTATAAATGTCTGAGGGAGTTTAGCCTCATAGCCTACCCCTGTTGTACACTTTCGCCGAGTTAAGGTACCTCGTTACCGTAGACGATAACTCTGTAGGGCGTTGGTGCTTTTGTTGTCTGGAGCATATAGTATTTGGGACTGGAATCGAGCGTGTCGTTGTCACATAAGTCATTTCTGTCCTACGATCAAGAATCCCGAATATGTATTGCCGATCCAGCCGTAACAAAATGGCGACCTTGCACAAGATTCAGTAGTATCCTATCACATGTTTTTTGGAGAACTATTCTATGCTACCTAGTAGAGCTGGCTAGAATTTTCTTGCATATTGGAGGAATTTTTATTGTGTCATTATTGTATTGGTGGACTTGCAGATTGTTTCGTTAGGGGTGTCTAGAGTAGAGTCATTCAAGCATCTTTAACATTTTGTGAGTCGAGACTGCAATTAGTAATAAGCACTTTTTTTTTTTTATGAACAGCAATTGTATAACCAGCACTATGTCTAATGACTCATCATTTACGGGGGAGGATAACACGGTACAGCCTAGTGACCAGCAAGTACAACAGATATTTAGGGAGGGGAGTGTTATAAGTGGAGAGAGGGATGCCCGGGCATTTTTGCAGACACCTTTGACCGAACAGCGCCTGCAGGCTATTGATTGTTACGGTCTTCGCTGTTTAGCCACGGTTTTGGGGCGGGACTGTCCTGACAGTTGGCCCAAGAAGAATTTGGTGGCATGTTTGTTGGGTGATGGCGATGGGGCGGTGGGTGGAGTGGGGTCTTGGGGGGTTCCCTCCAAGCCTCCATTCCACTCTACCCCTGAGCTGGGCCCTCAGCCAGCGAGTCTTAGCACGATGCAGCAGGAGGGTTCTCAATGGCAAGCTGGCTTACCCGTAAACACGTCTCGGTGTGCATCCCCCATTTTGTGCTCTCCCCCCCCCAGGCCTCTCTCCTGAGATGTTATTTCAGCTAGAACTAGCTAAGCTTAAGTTGCAAGAGAGTCAACAGGCTAGTATAGAACGGATTAAGCTGCAGGAGACTCAGATACAACAGGCTAGTATAGAACGGATTAAGCTGCAGGAGACTCAGATACAACAGGCTAGTATAGAACGCATAGAGGTTGCTAGAATCCAAGCCAATCTGGATGCAACCAGGTACCAGGCTGAAATGGATGTCGAGAAGTCTAGAGTAGAGACCACGGGGCGTCATCTCGGTGGTGGGCACTGGGTTACAGACTCACTTTCGCATTTAATTAAGTTAGTACCCGCATTTGATGAGACAGCAGTGACTGAGTTTTTTGCTCGTTTCGAAAAGAAGTGTCGTGAGTATGACTGGCCGGAGGTTAAATGGGCAGCATTAGTTTCATCACGTCTAGTGGGTAAGGGGTTGAAAGCCTACGATGCACTGTCACTGGACGAGAGTGTCGTGTATGGACTGGTGAAGGAGGCTGTGCTCCGGGCCTACGAACTGCAACCCGAAACTTATAGATTGAAGTTCCGTGGCGTGAATAAGAAGAGCGACGTCAGTTTTATGGAGCACGCACGGGACTTAACAGATGCATGTAATAACTGGTTTCGGTCCGAGCACGCAGAGTCGGCTGAGGAAATTAAGCAACTTTTCTATCTGGAACAGTTTTACAAATGTACTGGAACCGATCTAACGCTGAACATTAAGGAAAAATGTCCCAAGACAGTAGAGGAGGCTGCCAAGATGGCAGACCTCAGATTATCATTGATTCGTGGTTGCGGTGCCGCTCAGAGGGCTGAGTCAGGGCAGAAGGGGCGCTATACCCCACCCACCAGAGTTTTCGATAATAACAAATCCTATGACACACATAACCACACTAAAAGCATTGCACCTAATAACACCTACAAACACAAGCCTCTCCCGTTTACTAAAGGTCAGGCCCCTTCTTCGCCCGCACAAGGGAAGAAGCCCATTGGGGATGTGAAATGTTACAAATGTCAGAAGCTAGGCCATTATTCACGTGAGTGCCCTAGTAACACTCCCGCTAAGCCGGTGTCATTGGTTCACAGTATCGGTGTGTCTCTGAAGACTGCAGCAACTGCCCGGGGTAGGTTGTCAGCAGCTGAGGCACACGCGGTAAAGAAGCGTACGGAAGGCTCGACACCTGTCCGGGACACTTTCTGTGACCATCGGGGACACGGGTTTGTGAGCTGGGGGAGTGAACTACGGAGGGTTGACTTGCTGAGGGATACGGGGGCTTCGCAAACTTTGTTGAGGAACTTCACAGGGAAACCGATAAATGCGGCCAGAGTTGTTGTGGTGCAGGGTATAAATGCTACGAGGTCATACCCACTTGTGAGGTTGGAGTTGAGAGTGGGAGAGGTGTGCAGGGAGCTGGATGTAGGGATCGTTGAGTGTTTGCCAGTTGAGGGCGTCGACCTTCTTCTCGGCAACGACTTTGCGGTGCCCACTTCCGGGACTCCACCCTTAGTCGTTGCCGAGAGGGCGGCCGACGTGGATGGTGAGAATCGGGAATGGGTTGGGAGGTGCCAACAGGATGAGATGGCCTGTGTGGTAACCCGATCTCGCTCTGCGGCTCCTGCACAGCCTAGCACTCAACCTCGGGGACAGTGGAGGAAGGATCAGGAGAAGGTTGCTAAGGGCAGGAAAAGGGACATTGATTCTGCTGCACTTCTCGGTGATTCGGTACTTGGACCTATAATAAACATGGGAGTTGATTCTGGCCCAGATATGGTGTGTAACAAGGCAGAGTTGGGTAAGACTTCGCGTGAGGCAAGAGCTGTAGCGAGAGCCACTAAGGCAGTAGAGCCTACTAGCCGGGGTAATGTCTTATTACAAAACCATCTTGATGCATTGACGCCCAGGGACATTAGTGAGCAGCAGCTGCAAGACGCTAGCCTAGCTCGTTATAGCAATGGTGCCATAGAGTTGGAGGAAGATGGGGATGCGAAGCCGGGAGATTTCTTTAGGCTCAACAGGATATTGTACCGCAGATTTCTAGACCCCAAATCGAAGTGGGAGGGCGGTGCGAGGGTAGTAGACCAGGTGGTTGTTCCAAATAAGTATAGAGAGTCCTTATTGTGTCTGGCGCATGATGTGCCGGTGGCGGGTCATTTGGGGGTAACAAAAACATTGGCGGCATTGGGCAGGTTTTTCTGGTGGCCTGGTGTCAAGGCTGATGTCTGTGCATGGGTGGCTGGGTGTGCGACCTGCCAGACAACGGGGAAGCCTAACCAGACCATCCCGAAGGCACCTTTGTTTCCCATACCTGTCACCGGGCCTCCGTTCAGCAAAGTTGTAGTAGATTTGGTTGGCCCTTTCCCGCCTAC